>PVHY01000310.1:232547-259272 GCA_004024945.1 Uropsilus gracilis
TTTTTTTTTGTTTTTTGTGTTTTTTTTTTGGCATATATACAATTAACATCTGTCTTGTCAAATGAATTTCTGTACCACTGCATGGAGAATTCTTTGGGGCAGCCTGTCATTTTGCTGTATGTGGGCTCTTGCATTGGAGAAAGATAATTGACATATTGAGCAACATATTTTTATTCTGAGTGAATTATTTAGGATTTTCTTAGATTTTTGAGTTTCCCAAATCTGTGTTGTTTTATCATCAGTCCCACACAACCTAATGTCAACCATTTCCACATTCTAGTAATTATTCATAATAGTTGTGTTATTTTTTTCTCATTGAAATATTTATTATCTCACTTTGTTTGGTTTATTTTTTCTTCTAATTATTATACATTACATTTCCTGGATCCATCTTTTTGCTTACTATTTCCACGATGAATGTGATATCTTCAATATCTTTCTACTCTGTTATTATTTCTGTTTAAAATCCAAATCATTTCCTTCAAGTTTCCACTACAGTCATTCTTTAACCAAGCATCAAATACTTTCGTGGGTAGATCGCACTTCATATACACATGGATGTGGCATAAGTTACATGTTCTTTATGTACATAAGCACACATATGAAGTCTGGACTTTTTATTTAAGTCAGTGGAATTAGTAAGATGATACATTTTCTCAGATGGGGTTTCTCACTAAATATTTCCATATAGAAAACATCATAAAGATATAAATCAGCCAGTATCGGGGTATCTGTATTTTTGCTTACAGTCACAGAAAACACTTCATTATAGGTCCCGCTTGGGGTGTCAGATATCTGCTGGCATGACTGCACTTGTGCCAATGGTCCATGTTGAAAGGTTTGCAAGCAGGTCAAGAATTTCTCTTGAATCAATTAGTAGACAATTAAAGCCTATTGAAACAACCATGTGGAAATGTTCTCTTCACTGCTTAATATAAAACTGATCATGTCAAAATGTTCTGCTTTTTCAGATGCAATAAATACAGAAATTCATATTGAAAAAAAGTCAGTTACATCAGTTAAATGTTTATCTCAAAACACGTGAGAATACCTACAGAATTGAGCTCAGAAAAAAGAGAAAATAATATTTCAATAAACATTAAAATCCATACATGGGTGAAAATCACCACCTGTCCACAATCAAAGCTAGAAGGCAAAAGAGCAGAAATGCTTAATTCTTCAGTCTGTATGTTCTTGAAGGGAATTACTAAATATTTTATAGACATTAATTGTGAATTCTTCTCTCCATCATTCTTATTCTTAACATGGTCAGATGCCAGCTGTGCCAGCAAGTAGGACAAGTGATGATAGACTTATGCATTCAATTTTCAGCTGTAATTATTATGTTGCAGTTTTTATTACATTTGACTAGAGGCTTTGCCAATGAGAATTTTAAATAAAAGGGAAAAATTGGGGCCATATTAAGAAAAGGACTTACATTAAAATTCTCAGTTACTTCTGTGCATAAAAAAATTACTACTCTGCCTCTTCTTTCATGGGCTATAATGAATAAGTTTTTTTCAGAAGAGAAAACAATATTAATGAATCCTGTTATAACTGATCTTTACAGGTTTTCTTTTTAATCTTTGCTTCCAAGTGCATTCAAATAAAAGCATTATGTCACACTTATTTTATAGTGTGGAAGATAAACTTATTCTTTGTATTGAGTTCAGTAAACTAGAATGTATGGTCCAGTGTTGTAATCTACCAAAATGGCAGAGGTATGGTCACACATTTGCTCACTGATGTCACATGTTTATCTTTCCATGTTCCCATTTAGCATGCTTCAGTTTCCACCCACCTCCTTTCACAGGTAGTGACTAAAATAAGTCACTAACTCTTCATAATTGAACTCAGTCCAATGATAATTGTAGGTATCTTTGCTGAGTATGTGGGTAGGATTGCAAAGGAATATTACCTACAGAACGGGGGTCTGTATCCATGATCCAACTCTACTTCTGCCTATGTTTATATGGCCTGTATGTTAAGAAACCATTGGATGGTAAGAGGTAGAAAATGAGAAGAAAATTTGTATTTGATGATAGGCAGAAATTGTAAGAAACATCAATGCCAGTGGACATGGACAGAATAGTTTTATTTACATACTCTCTGTGGTTACATTCACAGTCAAACCAAAGTGGTTACTACAGAGTCCATATGACCTGCAGACCCGTAGGTCTGCAAACATTTACTCTCAACCCTTTAGAGAGATTCCTGATGTTTTGTGATACAGGATACCACAAATAATTTTTACAGTTGAAATTATATTTAGGTACAGATTTCACTCGAGTATGTATTGCTAGAAACCCTGCGCTACCATTTGTTTTTCTACATTTGAATCTGTAAAGGACTAAATCAAGACCAAATTGTACATAATATTTATATATATATATATACATATATATATATACTGTGTGTGAATACATATATGAAAACAAAGACAGAATACACTACAGATAAATGACAAAAGGGTCATAATAAATTCAAACTATTAGCAAATCCTAGAAACCTATTATAGAACTGATTTTAAAGGGGAATGTGGAGTGAGAAAAAGGGGAATGTGTCGTAATGGACTGTGGGAGGGAGACTGTGATGTGTCCGCAACGGGTGTGATGTGGTGACATGAAGGGGGAGTTCCTAGACCCTGGAACAGTCAAAGTTGTCAATTATTGTTAGCTCAATTAAAAAAAAATAGAATAAACTATAAATTGTATTTTGATTTTGATCAATAGATTGCAAGTTTAGACTTACATAAAATCAGAGCAATAATGTTTGCTTCTATTGTTTCAAATTAGAAAATGGTTTATGTCATCAATAGATTACACAACACTGGAAGATGTTGTGACCACTAAAAAGATAAGACGATTGGTTCCAAAAACATATATTTTTCTAAAAATGATTATGAAAGTATAATTGATGAATTATCAAGTGTAAAAAGTATAACTATATCAAGAAAATATCTTCACTTGGAAGCAAGTTTCTTTGTAGGATGTAGAATTCAAGTCTCTGATGTACAACAACAGAAAAATAGTGCACTTTCTGACTTATACTGAAAGAAAACTAGTTTACTCAGGGAGTCATAAAGTTTTAGAGAAATAAGTGAGTTTTAAGAGTCCATAAAATAATTCTACATTTAAATAGACTTTTGCAAACAACTGATTGTGTATAAAATGAATGAGCTGCATTCCTCCCATGTGCTTTTGCTACTTAGGTGTACACTAAATCAAATTGATTGGGGCTAGGATATTCCCTTCTTTTACTAGCCAGAGACCTTACTAATTGAACCAAAATAACTCTACACTGCTCTTTATTCTCAAAAGTAACCTGATTTGGGTGACAAACTATATAGTCATCCTAATTACTACACGGACATTGATATTAGATAGAGAGGGTGGGAGAGATGTTGTCAGTTTATTGCTAAAATCACATTTTTTCACTTTTTCTCAAATTTAGTGGATTTTGAGGTTCTTTAAAAAAGAAACCCACTCTGGTAGAACAGGCACTATTTCCTTGCCAAGGGAAAGAACACTCTTCAGCTTTCTTAAATATGACCGAACACATGCAAATGTAGAAGTCAGAGTCTTATTTTGACTCTTTCACAACTTCAGTGCCCACTGGTATAATTGCCATATATGGCAGCACAATTTGGAGACTTGGGCAATGTAAGTGGGTCTGCAAGCATCCCCATGTTCCCATGCATTCTCAGTGTCACCTGTGTCTCATCAATCAGGAGAGGGACAGGAATAGCATCACCCACTATTTTTCTAATTAAAATTAAATTGATTGCCATTTACTATTTTAATGGACTCAGAAACACTGGATGTACCTATGAAAATGGTTTTTTATCTCAGTACTTCAAATATCTAAATTGGTCTCTTAACTAAGACTTTCCAATAATAAATCCCTGAATCACATCTCATATATCATGAAAGTATAATTTCAAAGGAGGTAGACTAAAATTATATATGGGTTTGGGGATATATACAGAATTTAGGAAGCAGTAGAGGTTATATTTAGATGGAAACCATTTAATATTTAATGTTAGGAATATTTAAAATTTAATTTAAGATTAAGTAGCAAATCTTATTAATTGAACATCTGGAATAGAGAATCCATAACAATGAATCACATTATGAGATTTTAATGAAGAGACACTTGAATCCAAACTATGCCATTTATAAACTGAATCACCTTGAGTAAATTATTGAATAATTAGAGGTTTTGTTTCCTCATCCTTGAAATTAGGGAGGTGTCATCTCCTGACAAAAGCTGCTGCAACCAAGTAATGTGGAAAGATGCTTGGCATTCAGAAGGTGCTCACTAAAATTAGTGGTAGTGTCTTTGCAGCCTATTGCTAAATAGTAGCAATGCTTACACTCGGATGGACATGCATCACCCAGTTTCACCTGGCATTTGCAGAAATTCTTCCATTATTCACCTTAATTAAGCCAGCTTGCATTAATCCAAGACTTGGGATTTTGTTATCTCCGAATAACAGGTTTATTAAGCAAATTCATAAAATCAGCACAACACTAGGATTTTTATAAAGGAGAAGAACATATTAGATGATGAATTGTAGTTCCTTGCTTGGGAGATGTTCTGGAGGTCAAATGTCTACAGATGAAGGATTCTCCAGATGCCATCCCATGGAAGCAGCTTCCCCAATCAGACATGTTCATGAATCTTCTATTTTACTGCCTGTTTAGCTCTGCCAGATGAAAGGGAATCACAAAGTCAAAAGCAGTTCACATAGTAGATGGTGATAAGACTCAGGACAAGACAAGCTTTTTGAAAAGGCTTTGAAATATTTAAGTCATAAAAGAAACATGTCCATGTCAGAAAGGGGCAGGTCCTTCTTCGTGGTAGAGACTTTGTCTAGTCTGGGAAACAAAACTCTACCCCTAGACCAGAAAGAAGTGGTGGCAGCATCTTCACCAACCTACCTCTTATCTACATGGTGTCAAGATGGACCCTGTGTGTTTTCACTTCTTCAAGGCCGGCCAGCAGTTCCTTTACTGCCAGAGCCCAAATCCAAATCCTCACAGATCTTATTGTGGTAATGAAAGTGGAAAGGGCAACTGGTTAGACATGGCAGCCTCCAGGTCTCACCCCCAGAATGGGTATCCGGCAATTGAGAGGCTCCAACGAGACAGTCTGGGTTCCCACCTACTGTGTGGGGGCCTCCCTGCCTTCCCATAAACACCCCATGTGCCTCCATCCAGTGCCCAGGAGGCCAATGCTCCATTGTCCTTTCCACTTCCATCTAGCCTCCCATGAACTCTCCAGGCTTCTCTTCTCTCCTACTGGTGGGTGGCTTCCTCTGAAGGGGACAGCCTGCCTCCAATGATCCCTGAGGGACAATCTCTGGCACTGGTGCCCAAATAAAGATCCTTATGAGTTAGGGAACCTCCTACCCACCAGCCTTCCTGCTCTCTCAACTCACTACAAGTTCAGACTCAACAACACAGGCCTTTGCATTCATTGGGTTTAGTAAAGTGTTTCATATCTGTTTTTCTACTGAATATGGAAACCAATTATGCTCACTCACAGAGTCAGAGATCACAATTTTCTCTTTTTTTGGGGGGGGAACTAAAAACTCTCTTGAAGTTGCTCTGATGGAGGCCCAGGTAGGAGAGAAGTCTGCTCTGACCGCAGGTGCACTGTGTTGGGGTGTTGTTCCGGGTCACTAGCATCCTGTAAAGGCATGGAGCAGAGCAGTGTCCCAGCCAGTTATGTGGACACAGTGGCCTCCCTGCCAGTGGTCACTGGTCACTCCTACTTGACACAGTTGGGGACAACAGGATTAAAACATCCAGTGTCAAGAGGATGAGGAAGAGTAGGCCAAATCCTGAGCCTTGTATTACTAGGATCAGAGAGAAAATCTCTCAGTAGTTGCTTCTCATCTCATGTGTCTGATCACAAATGTCACGTCTACCCAGATCTTCCAGGGTGCCCTTCATCACCTCCTCATCTTTGTTCAGTTCCTTGTTTTTCTGTGAGGAGAAGAGTCCTTAATTGTTCAACTGCTTTTCTCCCTCACTAATCATCCAAGCCAGTGAAATCAATGACTGAATTTTTGTCTCTATTGCTTTGATTTGTTGATTTATCTTCTTTTACTATTGCTGACAAATGAGAAATATTGCATTTCCCCTTGTATTTTGGATATCGATTATGACACTGATTTTCTTCACTTTTCTCTTTTCAAAATGAATTTGGATTTCATTAATTAGTATAATTTTATATGAATATTCAGCTATCAACTAATCGGCAAAGTCAGCATCTCTCATAATGAGGGTTATGGGTGAGAGTCACAGCACCAGAATTTAAAAGGAAGAAATTCCAATGAACTCATGGAATTTGATTTACCATAGGTTCTCATAAAGATGTGGGCACCACCAAGTAACAGTGACCCTTTTTATAACAGAGGTGTTGGGTTAGCTGAACACATAAATGAAAAAGCAACACACTAGGAAGTGTGTGCCTTGGGAGCAGCATTGCAACACTACCTAGAGAAATTCAACACCAGGAACAAATAAAGAGGACTCCATTTTTTAAACTCGGGGGTAATTGCAACTCTCTAAGCATGTCTTCCTAAGTCTGTATTATTTAAAAGCCTCTTTCTCTCACTTTCCAAAGTTAACTTTTCAATCCCTAGGTCACATCATTTTCCTTCTCAGTAATCACTTAGGAGTGAGTCACCTTTGATTATAGAATCAAGTCCACTAGAGACTCTGCACAGCCTCCCATTTGGGTTCTAAATCATTGGATCATGTTCTAATGATTTATAATGATTTCTAACTCATTTTCTCTATTAGACAAGTGGTTAAAGTTGCTGTTTCTCAGTCCTTTGCTAAAGATGAAGTCTAGCAGGAATGTTGATTTGAGAAACTCATTTATTCTCTTTTTTTGATATAAATATATATATATACATATATATGAATAGCATGTAGTTATTTAAATCTCTTAAAAATGAAAGTGAAAATTAAATTTTATATCCAAAGTTTTTCCATTTGAGAAAATACCAACAAATGAGTCTATGGAAGCTGGGATTATCTGTTTTGTTGGCTCATTACAATGAGTCTACCCCATATGTAGAAAACACTGAATAACAGTGAATTGTACGTGTTAATATTATTAGAATTCTTATTACAAAATAAATGCCTTGAGGATGGTTTTCACTTGCTTTGCATTTTAGCCATTAATGATTCAAATATCTAAAAAGTCAGCTTCAGAGTTTCATATCCTGAATTATTTGTATAAAATATAACTTTCTTTCCCACAGGGAAATATTTTAATACTGAAGTGTGTACATCTCTGTAAGTCGGAAATGTCTTTTTTTTTAATGTGCAAAGAGAACTGTTCCAGGATATGACAATATTTGCATTTGATTTTTACTAATGACCTCATTTTTCACTACTGCAGGTAAACTCTAGAATAATCCCATCACTGTGATTCATGGACAGAGACTTACTTAATCACATGGTTGTATTAATAATATTTTGTTACACTTCATACCTTAGTAGTTTTAAGAGGTCAACATCCATCATTCTGCATCTTGTTGGGCAACACTTTTCTGAGAAAAGCTAAAAATTGAATTGATTTCTCAATTTTATTAAGACGAGTTCCCTGGGAATGTGTAATTGGCCACGCTTGATCTCTGTTTGCATTTTCCTCTATGTGTTTCTGTCTGTGCAATAGGCCAGAAAAGAAGCTAACCTTTTCTGGAGATGCTGACAGGTTAGAAATCATTTGAAGGATGTTCTACATGGTTGAGGCTTGAAGATTTTGGGAAACACTTAGATGAGAGAAATGGCTGAGGGACTGAAAGCTTTGATCTGAGAAGATAATAATTAAAGGTTACCTGATTGTTTTCCCCAAATATTTGAGTCAGGAATTAGGAACAGTGTTCTTTCCTCCTGTAAGTCATTCAGATGTAACCAGACCTCTAAGGTAATCTGCAGAACTGGATGCTTTGTCTTAGTGATGCTACACTGCCCTGGAGCATGACACATCCTCAAGAGTGAGCACTTTCCAATGGGGTATGTGGACATATCACCTGTGTGCCTTATTGACATGAGGATGAGCCCATAGGTCTTCTTTGGAATCTGGGACTTGGAATTTCTAACAGGCTCTTAGGTGATGCAAATATTGCTCCTCCTGACAGAACATTGAGTACCAAGAACCCAGCTGGCCCCCAGAGATGTTGTACCTATGTTCACCTGATAGCCATTAGAGTCAGGGACAGAGCAGGTCAAAGCCCATGGTCAGCATGCCCCCAGCTGGACCAGAGCAAAAGGTCTAATGAGGAGGAAAGGTGGTTAATTTCCAAGGGTGGATGAGGCTTCATAAAGAAATCCAGTTAGATGACACTGGTCTTACCTGATTCTAATCAGTGAGATGGGGAAGAGAGCTCACATAAGACTATTCTTGGGATAGGAGACACTTAGACTTTAGCTTTGATGGACACAATCTCTAAGAAGCTAGTTACCCAGGAAATTAGGGAAGACAACACTATCCAAAACATCCAGGAAAACCAAGTGAGTAAAAAACACAAAATCTTGGAAGAAAGTAAGATGGCATCAGAAGTAGATGGAAAATCCAACTTGGTGGTGAAGAGATTGCTCCCCAGCAGCCCAGAGAGGTTCAGATGAAGGCTCCAGTCAGCACTGGACTACTTCCAGTTGCCAAGGTAATGCACCTGGGAGATAGTGAGGGGCTGCAAGCTTTGCAACTGAATGGGCCTCTGCTATTCAGACTGAGGCACAGACTGACTTTTACTGGCCCAGGGAAATCCAACTTGGTGGTGAAGCGCTCACACCTCAGCAGCCCAGAAGCACCATTGCTGCGCTGCACTAGTGCAGACTAGAGAACCATGGACACTCACTACCCAAGAGTGTCAAGACACCCCAGTTAAAAAGTCTATATGACAAGCCCTAGACACTCAGAGACACTTAAAAATATTTAAGACCCATCAATCTAAAGAGGAGAAACAACAAAAAAGAAGACAGACAATATGATAGAAACCATATCTATTACTACTCACCACATCCATTTTCTGAAAAGGAACTTATCCTCAAAATAGACAATGGAAACAAGATATAATCACCACAGAAGCAAAAACACAAAGGCATAATCAACGACAACTAGGTAGGCTTTAACATGCTATCTAATACTAGAGTGAGTAGTAGTTACTCAACATGTAGAGCAAGTCTGAAAGGAAAACACAGGATGGCGGAAGAATACAAATACTCAAGCAAGTCCTAAGAAAAATAACTTACCACCAAGGGATACACAATCTGCAGAAAGCAACATGGATGACATGGAAACAAATGCTTTATATGTCAGACAAAGAATTCAGAATCAGCAAGATAAAAGCACACAAAGAGTCCAAGTCAGATGGGAAAAAAGGGAAAGCAAGAGGTTAGAAGCTTTCAACAAACTGAAAGAAGTAGCAGAAAAATATAGAAAAGAATGCAGCAAAATTGAGCAATATCATTGATGAACAGAAAAGTTAGATTGAAACCCTAAATAAGAAGCTGCAGGAAATACAGTGTATTTCAGTGTATTTCTGTAATACAGAGGAGCAATAGAAGAGCTCAAAAATACAGGTAGAAGCCTGGAAAGCAGATTAGAGGAAATAGAAGAACAAATCAGAACTCTAGAGGATACAGAAGTAAAGAGGATGAAGAAAGAGAAAGAGAGACAAAAACAAGCAAGAAGACAGAAGAAAAAAATCAGATATGTGTTAGGTACCTTAAAGAAATGAATATAAGAGTAATTGGAAACCCAAAATGAGAAGAGAAAGATATAGAATCTGAAAGCCTTTTCAATGAAATAATGGAAGAGAATATCTCAAATCTAATTAAGAAATTAAAATAGACATACAGAAAGCAAAAAGGAAAACAACCTACTTTAATGAAAGAAGAAACACAGCAGAACACATCATAGGGAAGCTTTAAAGAGCCAAAGATAAAGAAAAAAAATATGAAAATAACAAGAGAGAGGAAGCAGATAACCTATAAAGGAAAACCGATTAGAGTGACCTCAGATTTCTCAGAAGAGCCACTCCAATCAAGGAGAGAATGAGGCCACATCTTCAAAATCTCCAAGACAAAAAGTGTCAACCAAGAATACTTTACCCAGCAAAACTGTCCTTCCTTTATGAAGGAAAAATTAGAGCCTTTTCAGACAAACAAAACTTCCAGAAATTTGCTACAACCAAACCCTCACTCCAAGAGCTCATGCAAGAAACCCTAAGACCGAAACCCACAGAAGAATAAAAAGAACAAATAACAAAAAGAAAAGTAAGAAAAAACTAAAACAAAACCCCAAATGACCACCAGGAACCCAATGTTAGAACCTCAAACATCAATACTTACACTAAATGTCAATGGGCTAAACTCATCAATCAAAAGACACAGAGGTGCAGACTGGATTAAAAGACAGAACCCAACATTCTACTGCCTCCAAGACACACATCTTATCCCAAAAGACAAGCATAGATTGAAGGTAAAAGAATGGAAAATAATTCTACAAGCAAATGCCTCCCCCCCCAAAAAAAAAAAAAGGCAGGGATAGTCATTCTTATAGCAGACAGGACAGATTTCAAACTAAGAAAAGGGACAAAGGATAAAGAAGGTCACTACTTAATGATTCAAGTTTCTACACACCAAAAAAACATAACAATTATCAATATATACTTACCATAAGAGGGTGTACCAAGATTCATAAGACAGGTACTAAGAGAACTGAAAACAAATATTGGTGAAAAGACATATGTAGTATGAGACATCAATACCCCAATCTCAACAAAGGACAGATCAAAAAGTCTAAAGGTACACAAGTACACAGAAGCCTTAAAAGAAGACCTTTACAAATTGGACCTAATAAATATTTACAGGATACTACACCCACAAGGAAAAGAACACATCTTCTTCTCAAATGCACAAGGATCATTCTCTAAAATTGGCTACATACTAGGTCACAAGGCAAACATGCATAAATGCACAAAGATTAAAATAATACCAACTTTTTTTCTCAGACCATAAAGTTATCAAACTAGAAATCAACAATGGAATAAAAGCAAGAAGATCTTTAAACACTTGGATACTGAACAACATGCCACTAAATGAAGAATGGATAATTGAAGAAATTAAAGGAGAAATTAAAGCTTACTTTGAAACAAATGACAAAGAATGCACAATATTCCAAAATATCTGGAATGCAGCAAAAGCATATCTAAGAGGAAGTTTCATAGCAAAACAGACCTAGATTAAAAACCAAGAAACTAACAACAACAAAAAACCCTAATCTACCAACTTGGAAAATTAGAAAAAGAGCATTAAAAAACCAAAAACCCAGCAGAAGACAAGAAATAACAAAAATAAAAGAAGAAATAAATAACCTAAAAACCAAAAAAGACTATCCAGAAGAGCAAAGACACCAAAAGCTGGTTCTTTGAAAAAATAAATAAAATTTATAAGCTCCCTGCAAAGCTCATAAAGGAAAGAATAGAGAAAATTCAAATAAACAGAATCACAAACGAAAAAGGAGAAATTACAAGAGACACGAAAGAAATAGAAGGGGTAATAAGAGATTATTATGGACAACAACATGGAAAAAATATATGGAAATAAATATAGCAACCTGGATGAGATGAACAGATTCTTAGTAAGATACAACTATCCAAAATTGAGCAAATAAGATATAGAAAACTTAAATAAATAAACCAAACACAAACAGCAAAATTGAAGCAGTCATCAAAACTCTACCTAAAAACAAGAGTCCAGGACCTGATGACTTTACAAATGAAATCTACCAGGCATTCAATGAGGCATTCAAAGATGAAATAATGCCTGCATTACTAAAATTTTTCCAAAAAATTTCCAGCATCAAGAAAGAAAATTATAGACCAATTTCCCTAATGAACACGGATGAAAAATTTAAACACAATCCTGGCAAATTGAATCCAACAGTGCATATAAACAGCATTATTCATTATGACCAAGTGGGATTTATCCCAGGGGCACAAGGATGGTTCAACATCAGGAAATCAATTAGCATAATACACCACATTAACAAAGAGAAAAGCAAAAACCATATGATGATATCAATAGATGCAGAGAAATCATTCGACAAAGTCCAGCATCCATTCATGATAAAAGCCCTTGAAAAATTGGGGATTAAAGGAACTTCCTTAACATAATAAAAGCCATCTATGAGAAACCTACAGCAAATATCATCTTAAATGGGGAAAAAGTAAAATCATTCCAATTAAGATCTGGAAACAAGCAAGAATGCCCACTCCTCCAACTACTCTTTAACATTTTACTAGAAGTTTTAGCTAGGACATTAAGTCAAGAGAAAGATATAAAAGGGGTAAAAGTATGAAAAGAGGAACTGAAGCTATCATTACATGTTGATGCCATGATTCTCTATATAGATAACCCAAAAAAATTCACTGAAAAATTGTTTGAAATAATAAACCAGTTCAGTAAGATAGCAGGATACAAAATCAGCACACAAAAGTTGGTAATTTCACTATATGCAAAAAGTCAAATAAAAGAAGAAATCAGAAAAAACATCCCATTTCCCATCACACCAAAATTAATTAAATACCTGAGAATAAACCTAACAAAACACATGAAAGAGCTATGCAAACAAACAAACGAACAAACTTTAAAACACTGCTAAAAGAGCTAGAAGACATAAGGAAATGGAAAGACATTCCCTGCTCATGGATTGGAAGAATTAATATCAAAATGGCCATCCTACCAGAAGCAATCTATAAATTCAATGCAATCCTGATAAAAATCCCAATGGCATTTCTTTAAAGAGATAGAACAAAAATTACTGAAATTCATATGGAATAACAAAATACCTTGAATATCAAAAAACTCTTGACCAAAATAAACCAGAATGGAAATCGTACAATTCCAAACTTCAAACTATAATAATTAAATCTATAATAATTTCAAATCTATAATAATTAAAATAACTTGGTACTGCTACAAAAACAGACAATCAGACCAATGGAACAGAATTGGGTGACCGGAAATAAAACCACATATATATAGTTAACTAATCTTTGACAAAGGAGTGAAAAACTTACAATGGAACAAAGATAACCTCTTCAATCAATGATGCTGGGAAAATAGGACTAAGACATGCAAAAAAATTGACCAAGACAACTCCCTCACACCATGTACAAAAATCATTCAAAATGGATAAAAGACTTATATGTCATATCTGAAATAATAAAATACATAGAGGAAAACTTGGGCAAAACCCCCCATGAGTTACAATTCAGAAATCCCTTTCTGGAACATCACAGATAGCAAAGAAATGAAAGAAAACATAAACCGATGGGACTACATCAAACTAAAAAGCTTCTGTACAGCAAAAGAGACAACAGAAAAAACAAACAAACAACAACAAAAAAAAAACAAAACAAAAAGAAGCCCAACCGAATGGTAAAAATATTGTACCCTCCACAAGAGTAGTAAGGATTCCATAACGAAGATCCACAACAAACTCACACAACTAAACAAAAGCAAAACAAAAAGTCCAATCACAAAATGGGGAAAACTAAAAAGACACTTCTCCAAAGAAATGGTCAACAGGCACAAGAAAAGTTGATCAGCGTCACTAACAATAAGGGAAATGCAAATCAAAGGCACGATGAGATACCACCTTACATGAGTAAGAATGGCCTACATCCCAAGAACAGACAAAAAGAACTGCTGGTGAGGATGTGGAGAGAAAGGAACACTACTACACTGCTGGTGGAAATGTAAACTGCTCCAACCACTATGGAAAGCTGTGTGGAGGACCCTCAAATTAATGAAAATGGAACTACCATTTGACCCAGCAATTTTTCTCTTGGGAATCTTTCCAAAAGAGACCTCAATGTGGGTATAAAGGAACAACTGTGCCTGGATGTTTACGACACTACTTACAATTGCAAGGACTTGGAAGCAACCTAAATTCCCCAAAACAGATAACTGGGTGAAAAAAAAAATGTGGTATATATACACAGTGGAATATTACTCATGAATTAAAAATGACAAATTTGATGATTCTATGATAACATGGATATACTTAGAAGAAATCATGTTAGCAGAAACAAGTCAAAAAAGAAAAAGACAGAATTCAAATGATTTCACTAATATATGAGATATAGGAAAAAAAAATAAACAAAGCCATGAGGAAAAGTCAAAACAAGCTAACCACCAAACAGAAGCACACAACTTGGGGTAGGGGGAAAAGGGGGGCACAGTAGGGAGGGGGGGGTAGCCCCTGTGATTACAAAGATGTGAAACATATCTAATTAAATTAAAATAATGAAAATAAAAAGTAGATGGAAAAATAAATAAAAGTAATTGACAAACAGCTCAAAAATAAAACACCCCCAAATACAAGCAAATGGAAAGGTTTAATTTTGTAACAGCTATCCTTTCTCACTCAAACCTCCCATTTGGTTATTAAATGAATTATATTACTGCTTGCTTTGGCATTTATTATTTGTGGCATGAAAACATTAGAGTAGGGACAAATATCCTAATACCTCATTATCTATCATCTATCCTACATACATAAGTATGTGAAATAACTATAGATCCTAACACATGCATAGACCTATATACATCTACTAATTTTGAATTCTGGACTTTGTCTATTTTGAAATATATTAATTTTCATTACCATTCAATTATTAGTATTTCTTATAGATAGGTCATTAACAACTTCAACAAAAATATCTTAATTATCATCCATCTTTCCATGAATGACTTAGCCACAATCTACACAATTGATGAATGTCCAAATGGGAAACTAAATCTATCCTATTCCTTTTTCTTTGAGGTAGTTATTTTCCCAACTAAAGGGACATTAGAGTCAGCTGGGGACTTTTTAAGTATTCTGATGCAACACCCCATATCCAGAGATTTGGACTTAGATCTTGAGAGAAGATCATCAGATAATGCCTGGAGCCATCCCATAAAATATGCTGCTCTACAACCACTGAGAAATACTTGGAATTTCTTTTGTTCCGTGTCTCATTTATGAACTGCTTAGGTGGGTAACACTTCATCACATTATTACAACATTCCATTCCATCTTTTTAAGTAAAATAAGACAAATCTTGCAGAAATACTCTCTTGGGCACTATTGACTGGCATAGGAAATATTATATAAAAGTTCTTCCTAAAAATGTGTTTGTCAATTTATACATAGTTCTGGATAATTATGAATATTTTAGGTAAGGAAGGATCATATTAGTTATTGTTTGTAGGGCACATACAAATATTCAAGAGAAGTTAGGCTTGTGTGTGCTAGATCATTTCAAAATGATTTAAATTATTTTTTTGAGAAGTGGAATATTTTTAATTCCAATAGTGAAAAAGACTAGTGTGAGTATTGAATGTTGGCATATTTCAAGTTGAGGTGTGGATTGAATGAAACACAAATTTTTGTATATAACCAAAAATCAGATGAGTTGAAGGGATAAACAATTTTAACGTTGAGAGAAGTCTTTCTGTGTATTTTCTCTGAAAGAGGGTTCCTTGTGTCATCTTTCATCTACACGTGAACTGAGTGACTGATACTATTGCAATTTTATCACTTAATCAACATACTCAAGTAACTAGAAGCCCCCATATAATACTACTGACATTTTACCTTTTTCTGGCTTGCTTAGCTGTTAATTATCAGAGTTATACAAGTAAAATATAAAAACCATAAAAAAGAAAAAAAAAGTATTACCTATAACCTGAAATCAACACTTTGGAACTTCCTGGTTTTTTTAAAAAAATTTAAAGAAAGGTAGAGAGGATTTCTATGATTTTTCAACTTTCCTTTATTCAAGTAAAATATCTATGATAACTTCAAATAAATCCAAGGGGAATGCTTGTTAAAAATAAAAAAATCTTTCACTATCAGCATTTGCGATGCTTGGAAGCAGAATTTTGCCCAGGTATTATCACATAAAAATGGAAAAGTTCTGGTTTGTGCTCTTTAAATTATATGAATCAAAAATTACATTAGGCTTCACACTGCACACTCCTTTGTAAGAATGCAGACTGCAGTGCAGTACTTCAAAATAAAATACAGGTATTTTAAAATAAGCATTTTAGAGATAGAGTATTCCACCTTTAAATTAAGTTATTCCTCTGCTTTACAACTACTGAGTGCACTAATTGTTAGAGCATTCAGGTGTAAAATTCAAGGATATTTTGCTTAAGCAATTATGGATTCCATAAAGATAATAAGGAATAGGCAATAATGTAAAACTGTCAGAAGAAAAATCAGCTACCTGCCATTTTCACATTTCCCTCCCACCCTCCATGCTGAATAGATCAGATTTCAAGAACTACAACTCCCAGCATGAAATGAACCTGACTTCTTGCCAGGGGAGGGCTGGGAAGTAAAAGGGTATATTTAAAGGGAGGTGGAACAAGGTGAGAGAGAGACAGTTGGGAGGGAGGAAAGAGACCTGTGGAGGTGAGGCCTGCAGAGACACTAGAGAGAGGTTCTGGGAGACATACTCAGTGAGAGACACATGGGCAGCTGCTCTTGGCTCTTAGCAGAGAAAGCAGTCACCTGACTTTGTGGTTCAGTGCTGGCTTATGTCACAGTAGATCATCTGGTACATTTTGACACTTCAGTTCCTCCTGTACCTGTTCCTTGGGACCTGCTTAAACCCTACCTTATGGATCCCTAGTGGAAGATACTAATCCTTGGGGCAGATTTTGTAGCTTTGGATACTAATATTTGAGGCACCCTGATTTGAATCAAGCCAGTCGGACCAGTCATTTACAAGTTGAGGGTGGAGAGTTTGGGTTATTTTAATAGGAAACTGTTATTTGAAATCCTTTCCTCTCTCTCCTTACACAACAACACTAAGTAAAGTCCTTCACACTCCCATTAGGCTTCGTTGCTTTTGTGTGACTGAATGGCAGAATTGGCATAGTATGTTTTAGAGCATGGAGCCCTTCTAAGTTATTTTCCCATATATTCCTGTGCTAAGCCAAGTTAGCAACTTTATAGATTACAATGCAAAATACATGGTATCAATATTCAGATTGATCTTTAGATTTGCAAAATCAGAGATTCCCAAGTTCATTCAACAGGTTTGTCCATGATCCTTCCTAATGTTCCCTTAAGATGAATTTGCTTATTGGAAACTTATCTCCCACAGTACCACATAGGTCCCTGGGAAACAAAAGTCAGACAGGAAACCAGCACTAATGTAATAGTTCAGATCTTCATCTTGGTAATAAGTAGACTCGCTGTCTATGCTTGTCTGTTTCTTAAGTGATTGTTTTGAACTTAGATGTCCTGCAGCACGAGTCTTTAAAATGAATGTAAAGGGATTTCCTTCAGAGAATCATTTTAACTGTCCATTTGCCATCTGCCTTTGCAATAAGTAGTGTCCTCGTTGCCTTTGGCTTATAATCATGGGTCTCACTGATTGTGAAGTCAGTGAGTCAAGGTACTTCTGCAAAGTGCCCAGCCCTGCACCACCCAGAATAGAATCTGACCCATGTTTGGAAGGTGTGTTTTGTAAAGTAAAATAAATGGGGACTGGGATTTAGCCCGTTGACAAAAGCAGAATAAGTTTGTCCATATCTGAGCTGCATCCTGACTGCATTGTCTGCCTAGCTCGGTATTTCCAGTGGTAGTTGCTAAATAACTGAAATCAACTTATCTCTTTAAGGCAGCTGAGCGCAAGAAAAGGCAAGGGTTTTGCTTAATCAAATTTGAAATCGATTCAAAGTAAACTATATGCCCCTAGGTAGCTCTGTATCAGTGGTTGTGCTGGACACTTAAAAGTGTTTATATTTATGAAAATTCCATTTTCAGCCAAGGTGCTGCTTTGATCTCAATTCAATCGGAATGATTTTGTCTTTAAGGAGAAAGACAGCAATTATGAAGTTGTGTCCACTCTCAAATCAGTCCACAAATGGGGATTGGAATTCCAGCTGCATTATCAAAATGGGGTGTCTGGCTCTTGGGTTTCCTGAGCAAGGAGAGAGAGTGCTGGAGGGCAATGAAGGGAGGAGAAAATCGGGGAGGCACCCCGATGCAAATGCAAACAGCCTCTTCCTTCCTTTATTGACAGCAATCTGTCACCTTTTAATTTTTCTTTCCAGAAAGAAACAGGGGCTAATGTCGGGAATCGGAATGCATAAGTGGACGGGGTCTGACCATTAAAATGTTTATTATTTTCAGAGTGACGCCTGCAGATTTACAAAATTGAAACTGGAAAGGTGTTAGAATTGCTGCCGGTTTCCATTCTTTTGAATGGCAGCAACCAGCACTGGATTCCTGGCTGTGTGGGGGAGGGAGGGAAAGCCATTATCTTTTTTCCCCCATCTGGGATCAAATAGTATTTTTGTGAGGATTGCATCCCGTGGTAAGCAGCCAGGGAGCCAGCGCTGTGAGGCTGGATAGCAAGTTTATTTCCATTTCCAAATTCGGCTCCTTTACTATGGTGGAGTTGACTTAGAAATTGAAATCCCAGTCGTGTGATTGTTTTCTTAAAGTTTTGCATAGAAAACTCTGTCTTCAAAATAGTATTAAACTGGTGGGGAATAAAAAGTAGTAGAAGAGCAGAAAATAGTTATTTCTGCATCTGTTTGAACTCTTGAAAGAGGGTGTAGGTGATAAATAACCGATATTTACATAACTGTTTTCTGTGGCTTATTCTGGCACCACTTTCCATAGATGAGAAAAATGAGGTATAGGAAAGTGAAGTGGATTTTCCTCAAGATGCACACACTGGTTCTGCCTGAGGTTTTAGATCCTCATGTACTTTATCTGTTTGTTTTCCTAGACAACAGACCACCGGGCCTCACTGGCCGCGCTTAACATGAGTCTAAATATAATAGTTTTTTAATTTAGAAATCAAACATTTTTCTCTGTGATAGTTCGGTAGTCAGAGTATGTAGGCTCTCATTCCCAGGCATATTTCACAATATTATAGACAAAAAAATAAGCTATAAAGCATAATACCCAGTTGGGAACTTGCAGGGACTCCCACTGGCTGAGGAAATCCAGCTCCCATTTATGGCAACCCAGCTCCCCCTAGTCCCCTCTAATGACACATCCCAGAGAGAGTGTTTTGTGCTTTCTGCCCTTAATTTCCATGTTCTTCATTCTGTAAGGCCTTTGAGCCAAGCTCTCTGTGCGTCAACACATAAGGAAGTGATGTCTGCCTTGGTCAGCACGGCTGGCAGGGTGTTCATCAGCTGGGTTTTGCAGTGCTGGGCTCCAGCGCCACTCAGAGCTTCCAACAGTTGTATTCTTGGCTGTTAGGATGTTGCGACCTCCTTGTGTTCTGCCTGTCACAGTCTTCTCCTTCTCCTGCTTCTGTTCCCTACCCTTTAGACAGTTGGATGGTTGACACCATTTCTCTCTCCAGTCACTGGTCTTTGGTGATTTTTTTCATAAATTTAAATCACCTGTTCATATTGAGGAGACCCCACATTTTAATTTGAAAGTTGGGTATCTTCCATTCTTCAGCTCTGTTTAGATAATAGTCATCCTGAGAATCCCATTTGGAGATGCCACCAGGTGACTTAAGTTGAAGGTGTTTCAAATCCAAGCCAAAGATCATTATTCCTCCTCCTCCATGTTTGTCCCAACATCACCTTCCCTATCATAGTCAGCTGAAACTCCATTCTCTTAGACACCAAACCCTCAACTTGGAATCATCCTGCCATGCCTTTTTCTTTGTAACCATCAGCAACTAAGCTTGATGCTGCCTCTAACTTTCTGTCATAAATATCTGACTGTATTCATGGGAAATGAAGTTGCTACATTGTGCCTGTGGACATCAACTCAATAAGAGGCACATGCAGGCAAAGGCAGGTGCCCTCCCCTTCCACAGCTCCTAACCCTCCTCTAGAAATAGTGTACAGTTCTCTGCTCTGACTGTTTAGAACCTCGGTTTAATGCAAATATGCATGTATATACAAATATGTGTGTGCATGTATATGCATATATGTGTGTGTGTTCAGATGTTAAAGAGGAATAAAAAGTGACCCTCTTTCTAGTAGGTGAAACATAAAATGACATTGATCTAGTTGTTATTTTTCATCACAATTGCTGATGGAATAACAAAGACAATATACCAAACGTGTTTCTTTATTAGGACCAATAACAGAGAAACAAGAGATGGAATGGTAATGTGAGAAGTCACAGTTGAGAAAATCAAGATAAAAAGTCATCTGGAACAATGGACCATCTACAATGAACTCTCAGTAAATCACCACAAGATCAAAGGGGGTGTCAGGCAGGAGACAAGCAACCATGCTGATCCAATAAGAAGACATACTGTAACCTTGGTGAGACCTCAGTGTGCATTCTCACCTTCCTACCAAGCCAGTGAGCAGAACCTTCTGTCAAATCAGGAGTGTATAATCTCAAAGACAGACATGTCTCTGCAAAGTTGGGTCCTTTCTTGTTTTTCTTTCTTTTTTCCTATTCTGATGTGTTTGGTCTTCAAGGAGTAAAATCCTTGCATAAATGATATCCATTTGGTGTTTATAAGTGACTTCAAGATAGAGCAGCTTGAGAATAGAGATTATTTCCCCCCTTCTCTTGTCTGACGTTCAGCTGTCTGGTGAAGGCAACTTGAGCTTCTCCTGAGCTTTCTCTTATGCAGTCTTTGAATCTTTAACATTCTGAAAAGCTCCTCCAAGATTCTAATTTTAAATTGTCTTCCAGCATCATCCACATGCAGAATGTAAGCACTTCTTTGACTGATAGGTAATGTTTGCCGGGGTGCATTTTTTTTTCCTTGAAAATTGCCTCTGTCAGCTTGGGCAGGTAATCAAAGTCTGGGGAGCATTTTCTCCCCAACTAAAAATAATAAGACAATTACAATATACACTCCTTGCCTCCAGATTGTTCCCCTTGAACAGGATGAGGTGATTTTTTTCACCATCTGATGTTTTAAGCATCCATGGATAATTGCTCCATAGTCTTATATTTAAATGATCTTTAGAAGATAACACTTTCTAAATCTCCTTCCCAGAATGTTATGCAAGTAGCATTTTTACATAATCTGCATAAGAATATAGAGCTTCACTAAAAGTTGCTGGATACCAAATGTGATCCAAAATGTGTTATTAAAAATGTAAACTCAATTTGCCAAAAATATATTTTATATCTTCTTTATTGATTTGGCGTTTATTTCTTTAGTTTCTGAAAACCTGTTTTCCTTGAGGAGAATTGGGGTTACTACTTGGAAATATGAGGTGTATGAAATGCTTATCAAGAAGTGCCTAGTGACCTTAGGGAAACAGCACAAATACCCTGGCGGTGTTGCTGGAGATAATACTTTTTTTGGCAACTGGATGTTCATTATACATGGTAGGCATATTCTCCTTGATGTACTCATTTTCTTACTACTAGTCCTCTCCCAGCAGAAATGTACCCTATTCAGAGTGTGGATTATCTGAAAAAAAAAAAAAAAGAAAGAAAGAAAGAAAGAAAGGGTATACTGAAGAGAAGGAAAGCATAGACTGGCTGAATTTTAGGGACTAATTTCTCATGTAGAGTTTGACGCCTGAGTTAGCTTATCTTGATTTAACTGAAAGTTCAAAAATTTCCATTTTTTAAAATGTTCCCTTGACCTTACCTTTATTGACTACCCACCCAAGTAAATTTTTATAAATTAAATTAGATATTTTGCACTTTCAGTGGAAACAAAAATGTACTTGAGCTTATTTCTTTATATTTACCTTTCAATTCAATTTGAATTTGAATATATTCAGAGGATGGATACTAACTTCTTTTCAAATTGTTTTGTTGTTTCCATATCTGGAACAATAAAATAAATTTTGAAAGAATTGCTTGCATATTCAAAAATTGTAGAGTCCTTTTATTTTTCAAGAAAAAAAAATAGTTTTAGCTGCTGGGGATATAATGTTCAAACTGACAAAACCAAAATCCCTGTCGTCAGGGAGTTTCCATTCCCAGGGACCTGACTAAAAATGAAAATTACAAAACAATGTCAATTAAAGATAAGGAAACAGAAATCAAGGTAAAAATAAGGCCACACTAAGAATGCTAATTTAGGCAAGCGATCTGGAAGGTGGTTTCTTTGGGGTAGCAGGGATTATTTTTTGCAGGGAATCTTGATGAATGCTTATGAGCTGGTCCATGGTATACGTGGAGAAAGATAATCTCTGCTTAAAGGAAACTCACTGCAAAAGTTTTGATGTAGCAGGACCCTTCCCTGCTTAAGAAAAAAGGGACCTGATCTGCTGGAGTACAGATAGAAAAAGCAGATGATAGAACATGAGACAATGGAGTCATGCTTTGTGTGCTAGAATTTAGTAAGAATTTGAATATTGGGATAAACATCGGAGGGCTGTTTTTAAAAGTGGAAAGATATTGTTTCAACTTCTCAATTAATTGATTCACTAAATTAATTGATCCCCAAATCCAGCTGGTTTATTTCTTTTTATAGCATGTTTTAATCTTTACTGGTCTTTTCCATCTTGTATTCTCTGTGCAAAACACAAAGATTCCAAGATGATGATGGTGGGGTTTTACTGAAAGTGTCAGATAAAAAGATAAGGTAACAAGGTGTGATTTATGAAAAGCAAAAACAAACCAAGATGATGATAAAACTTCTGACAGACTTAAAAGTAAGTGATTTGGATTATTTGTTATAGGTTATATGCTATTTGGGGCCATGTTCTGTAGTTATAGAGGTTACGTGGATTGGCACTTATAGTCAATTTAATGTTTTATCTACTACTAGAACTGAAGATTTTATTTCAATGTTACTTTGTGGAGAGAAGAGCTTTATGTGATCGTAGACGTAAATGAACAGGCATGAATGTAAACACACATTTATTTATATGCAGATAACATGATGATGAGATTTTACAGTTCCTTCCAATCTAAGGTGACTGTATAATGGCCATTATGTATTAATAATGAGTTAGGGTTTCACTTTCTGAAACTGTTCTTTGGGAGGTTAAGTCTGTTATACATTCAGAATAATATTGTCAGATGGGAGACATCTGGAGTGTATTATAAAGCTCTATATTACAGATCTTTCTTAAAATCTGAAGGTAATTAGGCAAAGAAGATAAAGAAGCAAAAACATGTTTATTGGGATAAGTTTACCAAGAATATGGATAAGATTTGAAGAACAATCTGTACACACACACACACACACACACACACAAAGAAACAAACAATATAAAACAGTGTTACCTTGAAATAACAAAGTTGAAGCGGTTGTACATTTTAATGGACTTTTAAATATATCGCTGGTGATCCTGGTGCAAAATATTAACTTAGCATTTCATAGATAATCCCACAAACTCTTTTACCAGGCACTTTTTTTGGGTGATAGGCTAATGATTTTTGTTTCCAGAAAATAAAGGCACCTATCAAAGAACAATTTTCTCATAAACAATTTATATTTCACTTTTTTTTCCTATGTATCATGTACATTTATGATATTATTTCAGGATCTACCACATTAATTTACAGGTATTATTATAAAAGAAAAATGCTTCCTTTTTAAATTTATTAATAGCAAATTCTCTGTTAAATGTCTGCTACATTTTTCAGTGATCCAAATATACTTTTTTAGTAACTTGGCCAATGGTGGAAAAATCTGTTACAGCAAGCAGAAGGTGGACAAATATAATACTTAGACTAAGGAAGCCATAATGCTGTGTCTATAGCAGAATGAAATGTAATCAATGTGTTTAAACACATTTATAATCATTTCAACTGAAGTGTTTTGTATCTTAAATTGCATATCACTTGTATTATAAGTATTCTGTCTACAAAATATAGAATGGATGTCTATGGCAACTGTCTCTTTATAGACTAAAGTGAAAAGAGAGCATAAAAAGTCAAGATACAGAATCTTGATGTCAGAGCTACTTTTAAATTGTTTAAGTTTGAATCTACCTATTAGATATTATCAAATTCTCCCTCCCTGAATTGGGTGAGCAGGTATAGTGATGGGCTGACTCAGAGGTAGAAGATGCCATTTAATAAAAGTGTGGGAAAACTGAAGTAATTAATACACATGAGCAAAAAGGGGAAAGTGATATTTATAACATTTTAAAGCTGATAATGCATCAATATTTGTTCTTTTATAACTTATATTTGCCAATTTGTATTGCTAGTAAAATCACTGATATGAAAATATCACATGTAAATTTATCCAGAATGGAACAGAAATTATTCTTTAGGGATGGAATTCCAAGGGCCAACATGCATGGTGGTATATTGGAAGTTTGGAAAAGAAGAGTTTGAAGCTCTAAGCTACAGAGAAAGACACATTTTAAGCCTATACACATATATTTTATATGTTTGTGCAATGCATATACATTTAAGTATACATATATGTATGCATTTAAGTAATGTCTGAAAACATTCTGGGTCTTTCAAAATATCAGGAATTAATATGTATCTTAGATAGAAACAGAAAAAAAGAGATTAACACAAATGATTAGCTTATTTCAAAACATTGCTAATGGAAAGCAAAACGGCAACCTCCATCCAAAGCACCTCAAATATTTTATCACTGGAATTATTGAAAATCACTTCAGAAGCCAAAGAATTTGAATTTCCTGGGATACTGATAGTGGCTTTATAAATTACTAGAAATGAAATTTCCTCATACTTGATAAGCGCCATAAGTCACTGAAAGGATTAGAGAACACAGATAAACACTGAAAGATTGTCAGTTGAAAAGAACTAAGTCAAAAATATAAATGTTTTCTATATTAAGTAATTCCTGGGTGAAAGAAATAAACACAAATTGAAACTTCAAAAAATATGAAAATCATAGACTTTGCAGTATCTAAATTAGTGAGCAAAGGAGAATTTATAACTCTAATTGCTTTCATCATTAAAAATATGAAAATGAAGGAGCGTGCTAAATTCTTAGCTCAAAAAACTAGAAATAGAGCAGCAAAACAAATGAAAAGAAGGCACAGAATATGAAAGAATAAATTAAAAAACAAACTAATAAGTTAGGGTATAGCAAATGACAAACATATTTATACTTTAAAATCCAGCTGTTTATTTATTTATTTTTTTTTACAACCAAATTTACTGTTTGATTAGAGAGAGTGAGGTGGGCTGAGATAGAAAGATGGATAAAGAAATCACCAAGGGAAATGACTGTTTAAACAAGAACACATACATAAATCTTAAGAGACTACACTGAAGTCCTATAGTAACTTCCAAACAGTTTTGGAAACCTAGATGAATCATCCTAAACCCTTGGGGATGAGAGCTTATAAAAATTATCGCACAGAAAGTTCAAACAGACAGATTTGAATAGGGAAAAATAGGGGGAGCCTGGCGAACTGCCCTGACGGACGGACAGCAGCCTCCACACCAAAGCCCAGCTTGCGGGCTGAGCCTCACGGCGGCTGGGTCTCACTGGCGACAGGGAACCAGAGGTCCCTTGACCACCGCACCAGCAGCTGAGTGAGAATTCCACGGAGGTCAGGTGAGGTCCCTTCCCTGACTGCCCCCTCAGGCGGCATCGGGTCGCACCCGGTTGCAAGGAAACAGTCCTGAAACAAAGGCGCAGGTCTGCATTTTGCAACCGAAAGAAGCCTTCCAGGCCAGGTTAAAGCAGTACCGAGTGTGTTTGAACTGGGGGAGCCTGGCGAACTGCCCTGACGGACGGACAGCAGCCTCCACACCAAACCCAAAAGCGCCGCGCGCCGCTACGCGGCACCGGCGCAAACTCAGAAATCAAGGATACTCACTTCCCGAAGCACGGAGGCAAAGTTATCCACAACTGTATAGATTTCAACATGCCTAATACTAGAGCAGTCGTCACCCAAATATGTAGAGCAGATCCGAAAGGAAAACACAGGAAGGAGGAAGACCATAAATACTCAAGGAAGCCCTAAGAAAAATAAATCACCACCAAAGGATAAACAACCCGAAGAAATCAATGTGGATGACATGGAAGAAATGCTCAATATGTCATACAAAGAATTCAGAATAAAAGTGATGAAAGTACTCAAAGAATCCAAGGAAGAGGGGGAGAAAAGGGAAAGCAAAAGGGAAGAAGCATTCAATGAATTAAGAGAAGTAGTAGAAAAATGTAAGCAAGAATGCAGTAAAATGGGCAACATCATCAACATACAGAAAAACGAAATTGAAACACTAAACAAGAAACTACAGAAAATGCAATGCATAAAACGAGAAATAGAAGAACTCAAGAATGCAGGGAGGAGCCAGGGAAGCAGAATAGAAGAAATAGAGGAAAGAATCAGTAAACTAGAGGACACAGAAGTAGAGAGAACAAAGAAAGAAAAAGAGAGAGAAAAACAGAATAAGATAACAGAAGAAAAATCAGAGACCTGTCAGATACCCTAAAGAAAACAAATATAAGAATAATCGGAATACCGGAAGGGGAAGAAAAAGACATAGGATCTGAAAGGCTCTTCAATGAAATAATGGAGGAAAACTTCCCAAATCTGAAGAAAGAAATGAAAATAGACATACACGAAACAAAAAGGACACCAAACTACTTTAATGAAAGAAGAAACACAGCAAGACACATCATAGTAAAACTTACAAAAGTTAAAGATAAAGAAAAAAATATGAGAATAACAAGAGAGAGGAAACAGATAACCTACAAAGGAAAACCAATCAGACTGACCTCAGACTTCTCAGAGGAGACACTCCAGGCAAGGAGAGAATGGCATCA
>PVHY01000311.1:0-67766 GCA_004024945.1 Uropsilus gracilis
GAGGGAGGGAGGGAGGGAGGGAGGGAGGGAGGAATCAAAATCTCTTTGCAAACAACTCAAAACAACCAGGTAAACTAAAAAGTGCTAAGTGCTCTGATAATAATATTATAATTTGCTGTTTGCATAAAGAGAAGTTGACCCACCTGAGTCAATACAAAGGGTGTAGAGATGGAAGATGAATCTTTAACTGATCCTTGAGGGATGAGAAGATTGGTACTATCACAAGTCTTACTTATAGATGTGAAGACTGAAATTTGGAAAGACAAAGAAAATCTCTTGAGGTCATAGTATTGGCACTGGATTACTCCCCAAAGAAAAGAAGCTAATAAGATGAACACCATTACTGAGACACTTGATCAACAAGAGCATTCAGATTTCCTCATTGCATGTCTTTTGACCTAAGAAGCCTTTGCCAGACAACTCTCTTGGCAGTTTGTTGTGACTCGTGAGCCGCTCAATAAGACACAAGGTCTCTGATTAAAATTCACAGCTGCAGGTTTAATACTGGTGTACCAGGGTCCCCAAACCAGTTAGGCAAGAGCGACCCAGAACAGTTTCTGTTACAACTTTTTATATGGCAAAACTACCGTTGCCCCCTATTGTAAAGCAAGCAAGCAAGCGAGTGTGGGACATGGCCTCATAACTGCTGGAAATGTTCCCATGCTGACTGTGGGACACGCCTGTAACTTCAGGACATGTTCCCATAACTATAGGACACATTCCCATGTTGACTATGGGACACATTTCCATAATTAAGGTTTCTGATAATGGCATCCATCATCTACCAAGTGAACACTACAGTAGTCAGAGCAACCAAGAATAAGAGGAGGCAGAAACATGATGTTGGACTAGCCAGCCACTGCAGGTATTTTCCACTGAGGGAAGTGAAAAGCACAAACTTTTAAGTGGAGTTTTTAAACAAATGGACTAACTTTGGTCAGTCTGTTCCCAGCAGTTGTGAAATGAATCCATATTAAAAAACTGTTTTTTTAGTGTCCTGTATAAATATGGTACAGAAGAATTGCAAAAACTTAGACATTTTGAGAAGTATCTATGACTCAGCTGAATTTTATTTCTCTAGCCATGTTTATTAGTAAATTATAACCCACGTAAAATGAAAGTGTCAGAGTGGGTAACCTTTTTAATAGCAACCATGATATGCTGTCTAGTATGTTCATTTTATATTGAATACATGTGTTATCACTAGCTCTCAATAGACAGAAATTGAGAAATATAGCTCTCTAAAGATGATAAAGAATGTGCTTGCTGACACCTCTGTTATTCACAGCACCCTACGTCACATTTAGTTTCTCCTTTCTCTACTAGGTTCTGCACCATGGAAGAAGCCTGATCTCGCTATACATTATCTCCTAGTCATCTTCAGCATTTCTTGCTACCTGGTTTAATTTGCTATTTGTACAGGGAAAGATAAAGGTCAATTAGAGTGAAGAATAAGGAAGAGGTTAGTGTATTATCTTTTCGATGCATATTCCTCCAAAAGTCAATTAATCCCATATGAACATCTCATTGTATCAGGTAGATTGGGGTTCCAGGTAGATTATTTTTTCTCTTTGGAAGACATCTTATATATAATAACACTGCTACACTGAATCCATAAGAAATAGGCAGATATTGGTGTCATATTAAAACCATAAAATATGAAAGGCAAAATATAAAAATGAAAGTGCAGAGATTCTATTATAGCCCAAATTAATTCATTCATTTGGTAGGTACAAGTTCCAGATGGATCTTGAATAATAATTAGATTACCACAAATGTAATCAGGTGGTGATGATAATTATACCTGACATTCCAGATGTGATAGTCTTACAGAGGGAAATCAACACGGCCCCTGGCAGTTAGTATGCAACTGGAAAATTTGCATAACAGTTTTTCTCAATCAACATTATTAGGGAAATAAGAACTTGTTTACTTGCTTCCAACAAAAATATCAGCATCACATTTCTATCTTACCATCAGGGGATGACCACTGCCCCTTCCCACTCTATTAGAACATTGAATAACTTGATAGTTTACAGCATCATCTGTTTCCAATACATTATTTGATCTGGTGGGTAAAAAAAAAAAAAAAAAAAAAACAAGTATGCTAGATGTCTCACCAGAGAGTGGGAGAAAAATCCTATAAAACTAAAGTCAGATTGGAAATAACTGAGTAAGTCAAGTAAGTACTTTTAAAGTGGTGTACCTTGAGTCACCATCTAGTAAAAAGAAAAGAATAATGCCTAGATTTTCAAAGCACATTTGCAACAAAAAGAAAATATTGCATATTTTTCTTCAATTCAAAAAAGAAACTCCAAATGGAAAATAAATACATGAAAATAAGCTTCAGCTGAAATAGACATTATGAACATACAACTTATTACTTATGTCTTAAAACAGGAAACATTTTTAAGCACTAACAGCCAATTAACTAGCAAACCTTGCCTTAAAGCCTGATGAGTGCTTTTCTTGATGAATGAAGAAATTAATAAGATTTTAAGAGAATAAATGAGAGATCAGTGAATGCCATATTTAGATAGGGAGAAGCAATAGATTAATATTGCTTAATATATGTTGAGAGTAGAGGCTGAAATGTTTTAAATGACCTATAGAAGAGATTAGCATTTATCTTTTAAGTTGCATTTAATGAGGTGTTTCATAGACTACTTTTATCATTAGATCAAAAAAGAGAGATGATGGATTTGAAAAATGTCACATTTGCTGCTTCTCTTTAGAGATCTTGTTACACTTGAAAATTACAAAGAAAATGAAAAGAAATAAAATGAGTTTAATTTTATTTAGTTCTATATTCCTATATAGGTTTGTCTTTGAGAAAATATTAACTTCTGTTGTACTTGTTTATTCCCAACAAGAGTAGCACAGCAGAGAACCCTTATTTATTTACACACATAGAAATTGTACATTTAGAAAGAGCCATTTCAAACAGCTAAACATTTAAAAACAGAAGAGTGAGATAAGTATACACATGAATTAGGAGAACAGATCGAAGAAATAGAGATATAGTAGAAGAATATTGTACTAAGCAAAGGAGAAGCTGACACACACAGGGATCACATCAGATCATATGCAGTGAGTGCTAAGAGAATGGGGATGCATGAAAGAAATAAAATGGAAATAATCTGCAAAATTGGATAGTAAATGCATGTATCTGGGTAAGCCTATTTAGGTATTAAGCCATATATACTAGCTTGTATGGTGCATATTAATATTTATCCTGGTTGCAGCTTTTATCTTGGAACTAATTTAGAATCAACCAATGAGATTTGTGTGAGAAGTTTAAAATCATTATTCTAACAAAATTATGGTATTCAATTATTGGTGAATGGAGGATACTGGAAATAGAGTGAAAGCTTGTGCAAGGAAAAATGATCAACCATAGTATAGAGCTGACAGGTAGGAAAATGTAGGACTAAAAGTAGACTCAGATGATAGATGACAAGAAGTAATAGCAGAAAACGTCTGACTTGCACCCAGGAGCTAACCAATGCATTGTGACGCATACAAAATTACATGGCACTCAGTTTTGCCCACCCTCTTTCCATGACCATAGAAAAATTCTTCCAGGAAGGCAGCACTTTGCCTAAATAGTAATTATGTTCTCATTTAAAGACATTGGTATAAACTTGTCACCTGTCACCTTTTTTGACTAGTTTGTGTTTACCCCTTTGGGTTAATATTTTTATGGTGATATAATACAATTAATAGCTATTAAAAAGTTATCTTTTTTTCTGCTTTATTGTTTGAACATTTTAAAATATAGGTTTATTTTGTTCAACTTATTTTTCCCACTACCATCCCTTATATCTGCTTGTACCATTCTCCTTCCTCCCTGTCTTTTAACCTACAAAGCCCCATTAATTCTTCTGTTTGTTGTAAATATTTTACTTTGTTCATTATCTAAATGTCCCATATTAGTTTTTGTTTTCCCAACTTAACTTTATTACATATAATTTTCTCAAACTCTGCATTTTGCTGTAAATGGCTGCATTTCATTTTTCTTTACTGTTGAAGAGCAATTACTTTATTTTTTCATTTATATATATGTTTCACAACATTGTAATCCCAGGGAATACCCCCCCTCTCACCCTCCCCTCCATCTCCCCCCTTTCCCTCCTGCTCAAAGTTGTATGCTTCAGTTTGGTGCTTAGTTTGTTTTGACTTTTCCTCAAGGCTTTTGTTTGTTTTTTCACTATATCCCATATACTAGTCAAAACCATTTGGTTTGTGTCTTTTTCTTTTTGACTTGTTTCTGCTAGTATGATTTCTTCTAAGTGCATCCATGTTGTTATAAAATCATCGAATTTGTCATTTTTAATTGATGAGTAATATTCCATTGTGTATATATACCACATCTGTTTTGGAGCATTTAGGTTGCTTCCATGTCCTTGCAATTATAAATTGTGCTGTGAATAGAAATTACTAACTTTTCACTACCTGTTTCTGCATCACATTTCACTGTATATATTAATAAATCTCATTATGTTCTCATGTTTTCCAAGTAAAATTTCTTATAATAAGTACTGGGAGAAACTTTGCTAATTTGAGGAATTTATACATTTTTTTCCTCATGAGAGAACAAGCTAGCATTTAAATGAATTTATAATTCTGTGTCTATTTCATTTATAAAAATTGTAACAGAATTTCTGTATGCTTTCATGTTATTATTCTATCCTCTCTACCTTTAATATATCAGTCTAAATTTATGTTTGACTATTTAATACATTCAATTTATTTTAAGTAAATCTATTTTTCTTTAATACAACTGCAAATAAATAAATACTTAAAAATAATGTAGCTAAAATACAATAAAATATGCATTGTAAACTGCAAAATTTTGTTCCTTCTTTAATAACTTTGGATTCAATTTTCCCATTATTTTGCATCCTAGTCACATATCTGAAAAAATTATTATTTTTTCTTGGTTATTGAAAATCTACACTCTGCAAGAAAAATATTAAATGTGTCACAGAGATAAAGAACTGAATCCAGATGGACTTCAATAGTTCATTTTGTGATTATAATTTTATTTCCCATGAAGAAAATATCTGTGTTTTAAATCAATTCAGTGGGACTGGATTACATGAAAATGACACATGGTTATTTCCATCCACTTGTGTTGTGTGATTTTTAGTTTAAAAAAATAGATTGAGGTATAAAGTGATACAAAAGATTTTAACTTGATGAGTTTATGTCATATTAATATCTTATGATGCATATGAACTACTTCATTGGAATGGTTCAATTCAAGAAAGTAAAAATGCTTTACAATCTCTTCAACATAAGATTATAAATTTAATAAATATAACAGTAACAAATTGATATATAAAAATAATTTTTAATTATATTCTGTCAGGCACAAATTAAGGGATTCTAGTCTATAAATTCAGGGCAAAGAAATTGTAGACTATACTATGAATGTGTAGGAGGTTCCTAGATCTATTTAGAACAGTGCAGCAGACTTTAGTTGAGACAAACTTGTATATAAAAGATCCTTAGAATGAAGAATATTTTTTCAAGTAATTGAAATGTAAAACTTAACGTTGCCTGTTTAAGAAACTTTTTATTTTCTTATTTATCTGAATAATTTAAAAACTAATAATAAACTAATAGTGATTTAGCTATTTGAAATTCTTATTGACTAGAAGTGTGAAAACAAAATATACTAATGGTTTATTTCAACATGTGTCATTTGTGTTTTTAGAAAATACTGGTTTCTCAGGTCTATAACTGGTGTTTTCTACTTTGTAGTGTTTTTCCTAAAATTATGCATTTCTTCTAAAGGAGTAGAAAACTTAAGTATTCTATGGATGGATTGATATGCTTAAATAATAGTAATGCAATATATTATGCATTATAATCATATATGATACTTATTTAAATAACTACTAATGATCATTTGAATAATCAGTTATTTAATTATGATTATATTAATACTTATAAATAATAGGTATATTACTGGTTTGTATGACAATTTTCTCTCAAAATATAATAAACTTGGCATAGATATATGTTGTTTGTAATGTTACCAAATTTAACAGCTTATTATCTAAACAAAACTTCAATTATGCAATAATTGACATGATCTCATTTTGTATTAATTAGAAGAAAATGAGAAATTATTAAGAGATAGATAAATATCATATTATTTCCTTGAAAGATTTGTTAGATAACACATTCTTCATGGTAATAAGATTAAAAATTATATTACAGATGATTTAAGAAATATATGTTCATAATTAAAATACCCTGAACAACAAACAATAATGTTCTTGTGTTTGCTCAGTCAGCTTATTAAGAACAAAGAAGAGTAGGGGAATTTTCCCACCATATATCTGCAAAAGCATTCACTGCTATCTCATAGCTAGAATTCATTCCTGGAACTTTACCTTTTCAGGGTCTCATATTTTTGTCATCCTTTGCATAGATGAATATTTATACCAATTTACTGTGTCTGGAGTTATAACCTCTTATTTGGGTAAAATCTTAGGCATGCTGAATATACTTTCAAACAGGCACATACATTGTCACTTGATAGACTAGAATATAGTGGGGCAACTTGTTCCTTTATCTGGTATCTCCATTCATTTCATACAGGTAGTTGTGCAGTTCTCATTTAAATTCACAATTATTCTCCTCAGATTACTTTTTTCTTTTATCCAACTAATGATAATAATACTTGATTATTTATCATTTTAGTGACTTGAATGCAAAATTCTACAGATATTTGAATTGCATTGGATGTATATGCCAAAACAGAGAGATTAAATTATTCTTCAGTATGAATCTGCCATGTTGTTGTAATAAATTAATTGGTTTTCATTGATTTAGAAAATTACACACCTACAAGAAAGTAACCTTGGGAGTGGCTCAATTTTATAATTCCTCTCACAAAACAAATCACTTTATTCTCGCCTTTCAGATTTTAAAATTGACATTAATGCTCATTTTAAATTTGAAATTAATGCTCATGATTATACGGTGCTTTATCTAAAATCAATGAAATTATAACTTTCTTCCCTAAATTTGTAATTTTATAATTTTTGGAAAGTCATATTTGTATTCATGTCTTCAACATATAAATAATTAGGTATTGAGGGGAAATATCTAATTATTATACACAATTCTCAGTTTCTATCATTCAGAAGTCTTGTGGGAACACAGACAAATAGACCAAGGACAACACTGCCAACTTTTAATGAGGAACACACAATGTTCTATGAGCTCAGAGGGGTAAAACTTAATTAAATTATTTATCTGGGGCTGAGGATTGGGGAATATAAATCAATGTTTCTGGGAGGAAAAGTTTCATAAATTGAGTTTTGAGAAATGACAGATTTGTATACATAAAAGCTAGTGAATACGCTTATCAGCCAAAACATTAACAAAGTTCAAAACTTATATGAAATATCAGGGTAGCACAAAAGCATTTTACTAAAACTTGAGTGTTTTTATGATAGACAAGAGATGAAGGAAATGAAATAAGAAACTAAATTTTACTACCTTTGAAAAATTCAGTTATGGGTGCCTCAATTTACCACTTTCTGAAAAAGTGATCATTGTGGATAATATAAGAGAATGAGTAAGTAAGCATGCAAATACTCAGAAAGATAAAGTCTTTCTGAGTCTAGAGAATGAGGGCTATTTAGAAATTACTAGAATTGTAATGATGTGTAAATAATTTTTTTACCACAGAATGAGGTATTTTTATTTAAAACATTCTTTTTTTGCTATGCAGAAAATTTTTAGTTTCATAAAGTCTCATTTGCTTATTTTTGCTTTTGTTTCCTTGCTGCTGGATTTGAGTGTCCATAAATATCACTGGTCTATGTCACAGAGTGGTTTCCCTATGTATCTTTCTGTATATTTTATGGTTCATATATAGTGTTGCAAGCCAATATTATCACAATATAAAATTACACAACTGAAAAGTAAATAACAAAAGGGGAAAAGAGAAATAATGAGAAAGTGTGATGGAATGGAAGAACAAGATAGAGTATTACACTATCATTGCTTTTTGTTTGTTTGCTTGCTTGCTTTTAATTTTATAATTTTTCTCATAAAGTAGCATTGGCTAAGATAGTGTATGATTAAAAATCATATTCCTCTTCATATTTAGGTAACTATTACCACACCACACCTACCATCAAGGAAACTACAGTCAACTAAAATATTTTCTGAACCAAATTTTTGAAATTTCATTTTGGAAACTAGTACATTTTTCACATATTTATTAATCCCATGTGCTAAAAGTTATATTCTGTCTCAAAAATAAGAAGAGCTTATTTTCTTACAGGTGTCAGTCAAAATATGTAATACTGAATATGAAATGAACACATTTTGAAACAGTCTTCTATATATTTTTAGATATGAGAAGAAAATTGAGAAAATAACTGGAAAGTAGGGTTTGTTTTTGTTCTTATAAATCTATACTGATTATTTAATTGCATATTTGGTTTAATTAGAACAAAGGTATAAATATAGTAGAACAAATAAGTGTAGTAAAGTATGTACAAATAAGTGAGGAAGTACATTCCTCTCAAAATCTTTTCAAAATGAAATTTTCAAATAAAAATACATAATAGTATGCATTACATTAGTTGCACATGTATACCAGCCTGTAATTACTTATATGCATAGAAAACACATACAAGTTGAATGCTCTATAGAGCAAAGCTTAAATGATGTTAATTTTGTATAAATATTCTAAATCAAAATATATTTCCAATGGCAAATAATTTGGGAGGGAGGAATTGTTAGTAAAAATAGGCTCTTGGGTTGCCCTCTATCCCATGCGAACAAAAGGACAAGACATAGTTAAAACTAACAAACTGCTAATAGAACAAAAGCATACAGCAAGGGAGGGAGAAGGTGGGAGAGTGAAATCAGGGAAGAGATGAGCACAAGAGATCAAGATTACAGTTCAAAGGTGACATGGTGGTGGGAGAAGCTCAGGGTATACAATAAGGTAATATGTATATATGTAAGCAATTACAAATTAAAAGCAACAGTATTTTGGATGCCATTTTAATGCAGTGAAAACATGATTTGTTAGCCATCTTGACTATTGAAAGTCAAATGTTTTTCTTGACTTTCACATGTAACATCTCAAAGAGTGTACAAACTGAACAATACATAGTTGAAAGCTAGTTTTGCATTAAAAGATAAGCAATGGTTGATTACTCACTTGACTTTATCATATTAAATGACGCTCAGATAATGGATTTAACTTTTTTTTTGTCTTAAACTACTAGACTAATAATGAATCTGCTTGGCAGTAAAATCAGAAGGTAGAACTACCAGTCAACTAAAATCTTGATTGTACATGACTTACATCACTACCAGACAATTTTTACAAATCTTGTATTCAGTTACTTTCAGACCGAAAGCAAAGTTTACACATTTATTATGCACCATCTTGATTGATACCTGCCAGTATTCTTTTCAATTGTTTTATATAAACTTTGAAATTGTTTTCAGTTTCCAAGCATATAAATTTGACAAGTGATTTCTAACCTTTCACTAAAAGAACAGTTAAAATCCATTTTTCTTGCCTCTGGGAAATAGCATTTTCTTTTCTGAGACTTGTATGTTCTTTTCTGACTGCTGATATATTCCAAAAAGCATGGGTTAAGTCTAGTTAGTGTACATAACATTTTAGTACAAAATATCTAAGCAAAATACTAAGTATCTGAGTAATTATTTATTTACATATTTTTCTTCCCTTGCTGACACTTTCCTTGCCTTAATTAACATCTTTTTTTCTCTTTTCATCCTGAAAAACATTTTTTGATGAAGAAATAGAAAGGAATTGAGGAGCTAAAGTTTCTTTATCTACCATAAACATCAAGCATTGATTCTAAAAGATGGATTGTCCCTATCTTGAAAATTTTATATCAATAATACCAATGATTTATTATTATTAATATTATGGGTTCTTTCTTTTGAGAAAAGTATCTTATAAATATTTATAAAAACATATAGACAAGAAATTCATTTTTTCAACAAGTTTAGGCTTAGAATTCATTATTGGTTTTCAAAAATAGTTTACTCTGTGCATCTTGAGTTTGTGTTTATTCTTATTACTTAAATTGTCCACAAAAATTTCAAAAGGCTGTTTTACCCCAAATGTAGAGAGCAATAGTATTTTGTTATAAGGAATATTTACATATTTCAATTAAGAAGTATTTATAAATTTGAGTGATTTCAATTAATAATACAGACATATCTTTATAGTTTTATTAACTGTAATTTCATAATTAGTCAATACCTTCCTTTTTGTTTTATTTTGTAATTTATTGTCTTACTTTGCATGATCTCCCACACAGAGTTTGAAGAGAAGGAAAGAAGTTTAACTTATCAATACATTCAGTTGTGCAGAGACTCCTGTCTAACTCCTATTTAACTTGTCAATACATTGAGTTGTGCAGAGAATTCTACTCTTTGGCAGAAGGTTGGGGGCTTTATCTAGAGTTACAAAGGAGTAGAAAGGGTAATAGTGGGCAAGAGTTGGGATGGCCCTCCCTGGAGTGCAGACATCTGGAGATTTGGGGGAGAATCATGGTGGCTTGCTTTTCTGTCATCTGCTGGTCAGCAATTTCAGTTCTATCATCTTAAGGGTGTTAAACCTAGAGGATAAATAAAGAAAATAAGAAAATTTACAGTGTGGGATAGGCAGAGAGACATGTCCTTTTACCACCTTTTAAATGTTGACCTGCCAGGCTCTAAAAGAGTGTTTTACAGCTCATATGATTAGTTGTACAATTATAAAAGCTTATGTCTATGTCTCCTACAGAATTTTGCCTTTTTAGGTAACTTGTAGAAAAAGGTCAGCTGATAGTGTAACAGCCATGGAGTATTTCCCTCTTAATTTTATCACTATAGAAATTGCCTCAAGAAGCTGAGATAATGCTCTATGTCTTTTACAAGATTAGTGATTCTTTGATTTTTAATTATTTAGTTTTTCTTTTAGTTTTTCTTTTAAGTTGGTACACAGATGAATCAGTTATTGAGACTAGCCATAGGAATACATGATCACATATACATCTTAAAGACTATAAATATTTAAATAATATTAAAAACAAATTTCCAAGTTTTGTTATTTTTGTACTGGTTTGTCAATGTTTCTTATTTTACAGATGTCAATGATGATGGCAGAGTTACAATACAGAACAAGTTCCATATCCATAAAATAAAGACTATTATATTACATGTGATAAAATCCAGACTTAATCAATCAAGTCATTTTATTGTTGCTTGTTACAAACATGAAAATCAGTGACTTTAGGGAAGTTTATGGTATATGCCCTACAGCTTAACATTAGAAAAATAATACATACAGTTTTCTGTATAATAGGTTGCATTACTTGGTAGCTAATAAATAGAGTGCCAGGAAACACAATTTAGGAGAGAGAATATATACAATCCTCTGTTTCCTCTAGGGACATTTACTACACAAAACAGAACACTAATTTAAAAATATCTATAGAGAGTATAACTGATATTAAAAATCTTCATTTTTTCTGGCACTATGTTATTTAAAACATTTAAACAAGAAAGCATATTTTTGCTTGGACAAAAAGTGAAGTAAAATGGATTTGAGAGTTCCAACATTATATCAAATTTCTATTTAAATAACAGGATATGAAATCTCACCAAAACCAGTAAAAAATTCTGGGAGGAAAAAGAGAATGAATATTGAAACTAAAATGAGTTGTGTATTCATTAAAAAATTAATAATTTGATGTCACTACAGATTGATTACTTTTTTGTTTGAATACTGTCAGAATATTGCAGTCCAGAATAAAATTCCAATAACATAAAGGAGAAGATAAATATAAAGGAGAAGAATATAGAATGTTGTATTTTGAGCATGACAGCTAAGGAAATCATCATTGAATCTGTCAAACTAGTGAAAAAAATACTAGTGAAAATCATCACTGAGTCTGTCAGTTTGAAAGTTAGTGGAAAAGATAAGGAAGTGCAAAATAAAGTCTGGATGTTTTTTCATACTTCTCATAGTATTATCCATGCATCTATAATGAGAGTCTCCAAGATTCATGTTGTTGTTCCAATTGCTCTGGGACTTTCATATAATATCAATGTGTTTAAAGCATTGTGAAGTCTTATAAAAATGTAGTCTATGAATGATGATAATGGTAATGCTAGTTGTTTATGAGTTTTCACTGATCTTCTGGGGCTAAAATATAGGAGAACTAAAACAAATGAACAGTCAAAACATTTGCTTTACTGGGAAAAATACACTGGTAAATATAATATGTGAGTTCATTTCCTGCTTTAATTGTAATACATTTCCAGAAGAATGTATGGCTATTTCACAGTGCTTTAAACAATTTTAAAATAATTCACACAATATTACAGCACATAATGTGATACTTGTAGAGAAAAAAAATAAACCAATCAAAAGGTTATAATGAAAAATGTTAAGTAATTTGTACTAATGTGAAATGATTTGTAAATATGATCAGAATTCATCATTTAATGGTAATAGTAAAGTATCTAAACATATGCACATATCCATTTTATGTATGTATATATTATAAAGTTGAGATACTTTCATAACATTCTTGAATATAATTGTATTACTTAAAAGACACTTTCCTATGTTCATGTCATTTCACTTTTAGTGACTATGATGTGGCAAACTTACATTTTGAACATGTTTATTTATAAAATAAATAAAAATAAGGTAGAGAAATATTAGTTGATTTCTTGAATGTTTTGATGAAAATATTAACTTCAGAACTCAAAACTTAAAACTTGTCTATTAAGCTCAGTAATCTTTGTCCAATTAAGAACACTCTCAGACAAGCTAGTCAGAACTCATCTCTTTCTCTCTATGAAACCCCTTCAACCCAGAAAAATACCCTATAGACCTCTGAAGTTAACCAGGTATAGGGTAAATTAATTGGTCAGGCTTTTTTTCCATTAATTTTTATGACCAGTAATGGCAGTGCACCCTCCTCAGGATTGGGTATACATTACCAAGTGGATATGAGTGGGCTCACCTGAGCCTAAAATGGAAGCACCCTAGGAGAGGGTGAGGTGAGCCCTCAGAGAACACCAAGGGAATGAATGCAAGTGAGAGCCCAGAGAAAGAGCTAGAAGATTCCTGGGGGATGTGGGGGGCTTGCCGGTCTTCCAGACCCTATTTCCCTCTCTGCCTAGTTTGCCTGCTTATCATACAACTGACCCAGCTCCCTGATTGGTATGATTGTGTACCTGGTTTGCTGAGAGCATTGCTACTAAACTGATAAAGAACCTACCCAAATTAGGATGGTTGCAAACACACAGGCAAACCCACACACACACACACACACACACACACACACACACACACACAAGCACACACACACATACGTGCACGCACCTGATTACAAATTTTAATGCTAGAAAACAAAGACAATAGCACTGAAGGTTTAAAACAAGTGAGCAAAAATACAGAAAAACTACATAGGGTTTATGTCTAAATCTAAAAGTTCCTTTTGAGAAGGAGCAAGAGATATGTATATGATAGTTAACGGTGAGGGTGGAAATCACAGAACATTCTATGTACAAAGGAAAAAGTTGTTTAAAATTTGTATTGGAAACTGTAGTGAATAACTTAAGGTAAGCTAATATTTTGACAATGTTCTCTTACCCACCGTGTCATTCTACTCCTCAAGGCTAACTAAAAACCAAAGTAATTAGGGATTCTCTAAAAAGGTCTGGAGGTGAAATTTATGGACATTTAGTGTCTAATTGAATGGACACACATTTTAATTTCCTTTGGGTAAATACCAAGAATGCAATTGCTGGATCATATGGTAAAATTATGTTTATTTTGTAAGAAACTAACAAGTGATTTCACCATTTTGCATTACCATCAACAATAAATCAGAGTTTCTGTTGATCTTATAGTCAGCAACACTTGTTTTTTTTTTTTTTTTTTTTTTTTTTTTTTTTTTTTTTTTTTTTTTTTTTTCAGTATTTTTGCCATTCTAAAGGAGGATAGTGGTATTTGGTATTTTATTGTTTTATTTTGTAGTCTGATGATATATGATGTGAGACATCTTTAAATGTTATTAGCTACTATCTGTACATCATCTTTGATGAAGTCTATGCTAACCCTTTTTTCTATTTTCTATATGGGTTGATTCTTATTAAGTTTTTATTTCATTCTTTGAAAACATTGATTTAATAAGCAAACTCTATATATTTATAGTTGACTTTTAAAAATATTCACACACATACTTTTTTAGTAGCATTGGTTAAAAACACATATAATTTAGAGATATAAGATCATATCCTTCAAGTATATATCACCACTATACATCCAACCCCAAAATATTAAAAATCCTCCACTATCATCTATTGTATATCCTCCTCATTTTGCTCTGCTCTGTTTTCTCACTGGTAGCTTCAGCTCCTCAGTCAGACATTTAGGGTTTGTTATTTGGTTTGATTTCTTCTTTTTTATTACTCTGTATTGCACATATTAAATTTGTCATCCAATATTTGTCATTCTCCTTCTGACTTCCTTTACTTAACATAATTCTATCCATTTCCATCTATGTTGATGTAAAAGGCATGAATATGTATTTTTCAAAGACGAGTAGCATTCCATGGAATATATATACACCACATCTTTCTAATCCATCCATCTGTGTTGTTTCCAAAGTTGTTCTTTATGAATAGTATCATAAATAAACATTGGTGTACGTTCATTCATATTAGTGTTTTTGGATTATTTGCATAAATACCTAGGAGTTGATTTGCTGGATCTGGTACATCAACTTTAATATTTTTAAAAATCTCTATATCATTTTCCTTTGAGGTTGAGACAGTCTTCATACCCACTAATAGTATAAAAAATTCCTTTTCTTCCAAATCTTCACCAATACTTATTGAGTTTTAAAAATCTTTTTGTATATCTTGGATAACTTCATCAAATATGTAACTTACAAATACAGTTTATAATTTAAGAATTCAAGTTTAGCAAATTACCTTCAAGATTGTGCCTTTGGTGCTATATATAAAATGAAAATCTGAAAATCACATAGATTTTCTCCTATTTTCTTAGTTATATATACATTTTTTTTATTTTACATTTAGGCTCATGATCCATTTAAACTAAGTTTTCTGAAGTTTTCTCTAATTTCATTTTTGATATGCGATGTCTAGTTGTTCCATCAACATTTATTGATGATTTTTGTTTGTTTTTAGAACCTTTCTAAAATATCAGTTGATTTTATATATATATATATACACACACACACATATATGTCTATTTTTGAGGTGTGTTTTATGTTGCTGTGATATGATATATACATTTATGTATCAAAACATTGCCATATTTGTCATGCTAAATAATACTTAAGTTAAAATGAAGAAACTTATTTTTAATAAAAATGTTGAAAATTCATATTACGAGTAAATGTATATTATGATTGAAAAATTAGTTATTTAGGTTTAAAATATTACTATTTACCTGACTTTAAGTCATAGTGCAGGAAAGGGTTTAAACAAATAACCCTTCATTTCTTATGTATGCAAATTAGTGAACTAAACAGTGAAGCTCGGTAAATTGAACAAAACACAGAGCTAGTGGTTTAATATGCTACCATCTGAAATGGACAGATGTGAAGTTATTCTCTAAGCATATGTTGAAGCTTAAGTTTTTTTATTTCTTAATTTCTTGTTTTCCTTGATACATATTCTGTAAAACAAACAGTCTGGGAAAGAGTAACAGTATTAAGAATTCTCAAGAAAGATTCAATACATGCTGAGTAAAAATAAATCACAAAACTCAGAACCCTATCACGGTTTATTTATGCTGAAGTTTGGGCTATGTTTTCCATATGGATAGTACATCCATATCCTCTTACATGTCCTTCTTTTAAAGAGTAGTCTTCAATGTTTTTGTTCACATATCTTTGTTCACTGTACCTATAGAGAATTGAAAAATCTATCTTACTTCAGAGATTCCTCAGGTATTATATGTCACATTTCACCACCTTTTCATTCAGAAAATGTTCTCACCTGTCAGATTTATTAACTCAATCAAAAATTTGAACATAAAAAATAAACTACTCATGCACCTTTTTGAGATTCATTCTTAATATTTCCCCCCATGTGCCTGATTGTTCTACAGTGCTCCATTTACATGTATTTTTCTGCTCTCCCTAATCACCCACAGACAAACACACATATATATTATGCACTGAAACACATGGAATTATATTAAACACATTGTAGTACTTCATCCAGAATACTTTGCCATGAATTTCTTAAGAATAAAACCATTCTTTAACGTATAAAGTGGCTATCCTTTTCACCCGTAGAAATTTAAGAAAAACTCTATAAATAATTTCAGCTTATATTTCCCTAAATGCTTTCTTTATTGTTTTGTTATTTTTAAATCTAGAATACACACTATGCCCTTTGTTGTATTTGTTTGGACACCTTTAACCTAGAACCAGTTTATAGTCTATAATCTTTCCTTTCATACCGTTCCCATAATACTAATTTTTTTAGTTAACTAGGACAAATCTTCATTTTGAAAATATAACATTGCGACTTTGATTGCTTTCTCAAAGTGTTGTGTCACTTGCTTATAATGCCAGTGAATGGAAGTTACATGTAAAACTTAGATTTTATAGAAGGTGATGCCTGGCCTCAATCAGACACCACTTACACTAGGTTGTCCATCTTTGCTTTACTAAATTTGATGATCCATTTAGAAGTGATTACCAGACGCCTCCATTCCTATATTTCCTTTGTAATTGCCTCCTTACATGCTTTAATTTTGATATAAAAATGTTTCATAACTTTAAAAATTTGTGAAGGATGTATGACTCAACCTTTCGTGTATTGTTACTATGCATCATAATATTGTTTTTTTAGTCCCAACTTGACTGACAACAGGATAAGTAGATTAAATATTATTTCTGAAGGTGTTTCTGGATAAAATTAACATCTGAATCACTGGACTCAGTGAAGTACTTTCAAATGAGTGTGAGTAATCAGAAGAGGGCTTGAATATAGCAAAAGGCAGAGGAAGGAAAAAATCTATCCCTCTTCTTGTCTCACTGTAGAGACATCTTTCATTTCTTTCTGTCTTCAGACAAGGCTTTACCTCATTGGCTATTCTGATTTTTCTATGTCTTTGACCTGAAATGAAGCACCTCACCAGCTTTCCTGGGTCTTCAGCTTTATAAACAATAGGCCATTGTATTTTTTAATTTTCATAAACAGGAGCTACTTCCTCACACTGACATGGGAAATTATGTATACATTCATAACAGGACATTCTAGATATATTCTTTCTCTGACACATATAGGCTATACATATATATCATTTTTCAAAACTTTGAAGCTGAAAATTTAGCTCATATGTACAAAATGTCTCTCATTACCTATTTACTTGTCTAGATTTTTTTTAACACTAAGTGCCTCCATGCAGAAATTCTAATAGAGAAAAACAGGCCTGAGAAGGGGAGAAAATAGAAAAAAAAAAAAAAAAAAGACTCCCTCTCTCCTTCCTGCCTTCATTATTTGTAGTTTAGGAGAATAAAAATTGGAAAGTCTTAAAGGAGAATTTGCACAAAAAGTTAGGTTCTTACATGGATATGTGTAGGGAGGAGTACTTATGAAATCTGATGATGATATGTAAATTGACTTCCTTAAATATAATCCAAGCCTTTAGATCCTGGAAAAAAACTGATTGTTCCCTGTAGGGCATATACAAAGTTTAAAACTTTGTTCTAAAGGGCAATCAAAGGGTTAAAAATACTAATAATTTATGAGATTTTAATATCTGCTAGACCCTTTATATATTTTATTTATAAGCCTCACAATAGTCACATACAGAAAGTATTCTATTTCTAAATAGAATCTGAGATTTGCATACACATGAAATTCATGCAATTCTGCAGGAATCTAACCATATTAAGTGACCCCAAATATCCACATCTCATTTATTTGAAATTGCTGTTCACAAAAATTATGGTAAAGCTTTTTGACTAATTTACTAAACTGAGACCCAGAATTTTATACAATGATAAAGAATTTTCATGAATATTTGAAATAAAATCTTTAAATATGATGTGCTAATGAGGATCAAGATTCATTTACTTATGCAAAGACTAAATCATGACTTTAAGGGATATCTTCTTTATTTGATTGAGAAGTGAATTTATTTAAATAATAATTTAGATGCTCACTCTGGTGGTTATGACATTTGTTTCTTCTCTTTAAGAATTCCGGTATATGTTACATAATGGCTTGGCCTTCTTTTGTTACTAATTTGTGCTCTACAACTGAACAGAGCATCTGGACAAGAGCATGCATGAAATATTTAAATAGTAGATTCTGGAATATTGATTATGCACCATGAGAAAATGTCCACCCCAAATCTGCATACCCAATTGCCTGTCATATAAGTGAAGAAAAACCACTGGAAAGATACCATCTAATTTCAAAATAGAACCCCAATTTTTCAACATATAGACTTCCCGAATTAATTTATATATATATTTATAATTATGTATACTCTATAAATGCATTATATAATTTACATATGCATACATATTACTTTTTCTAATTCAAAAGTATTTTGGAATGCTTAAATTGTCTTACATATGTAAAACTCTCAGGTCATCTTTATGTTAGCCATAGACTGCTCAGTCTGCTGAAATAACGGAGACAGACACTCTCAGTGGAGCCTCTAACACTAATAAAGCACCTGTCGCAAAAGCACTGACTCAAGTGAAATACTCTAAAGGTTTAGGAAAGGCAGAGCAATTCCTGTCTCCTCACACTGACCTTCCTCTTACAGTCATCCAAAATGCAATGCTCACTGCAGGAATGTTCTGAAGTTAAAGGCAAAGGGAATATTCTTTTGACTGCTAGTTTCCTTACAGTTAAAAGAACTCCTTTGTGAAAGCATAATGGCATCAACAATGAGTAAACAATCTAGATAAAGGATATTTGATAGAACCAAAAAAGTCACACAGAAAATTTTAAATGGTCACAAATCACTAATCACTACTGCTTCAACACTTAGATAAATGTGCAACACACACACACTCACAGAGGCCCTGAAATGACATGATTGACAGAATGGAATGCACTGATTTTAGACATAACTTGTTAAATAGAAATGAAATCTAACCTAGTAGTTCCCAAATGGACAAATTGTGTGCATTCTTCCCAGAGTGATGATGGATGATCACAATTAATCTGAATCCTAAGCTACATGCGAACTGACTGCTCTCACAGCAATGTGCCTGACCATGTCCCACAACTGCCAGAAAAAGTTATAAAAGTCCATTTTCATTGTTCTAGTGTTAGAATAATATACTGTAGGAATGTTACCATGATTGGCAATGAAAATGACATTAAATAAGAATGTTTTCTGGACTCAGATTGAATAGATTATTAAACGTAACAGCACAACAATTGAAAGTAAAAAATAATTGAGACAAAAATAGTCAAAATCTCGTTTCATTGGTACAGTACATAGAACAAGCATGGCAAGGTTTAGACTATAAAAGAACTAGGCTTGATTCTTGATGATATCACTATTGTATTATATAGACCTGGGCAAATTGATTGAGCCTGTGTGAGTTTAATTATCAGTCTATAAAGTTTGGATACACATACTTAGTGTTAAGGTTTATTGTAAACATTTAAAAAAGAATCTGATGAACCCCATGCTAACCATAGCCTTCAGCGTATTAATAGATATTAAGTAATGATAGAGTGGAGCAAAAATTCAGAAAGGACTTTATGGGAGAAAGACCTGTGAAATATGTGATATCCCACTTATGGGTATAACAGGTGATTCTTTAATTATGAAAGGAAAGATGATTTGAAACTAATATATAGCTCATTTAAGCATAAAACTTAGTAGAAAAAATTGACTTGGAAAAATTAAGCAAGCAAGGGTAGTGAACTGTAGATTCATATAAATTAAATTAATAAAATGCCACAAAGTATCTGCATATCTCTCAAACAAGTCTATAAAATTTTGTCTTACAAAATGTTAGTATGTTTTTCATATATCATATATATTACTTTTGCAGAAAAAATTTTGTCTGGATCATGACCATGATGTATTTGAACATGTTCTTCATTTTAAAAATGAAGAAAAAGTAAAAAGAAAGACTAGCAGTTTTAAATGCGTTCTGCTGCCCAGTTTCTTTCAAATTCTTACTACCCAAGCATAACACCTGCCAGTCAATTTAGACAGTGGGGTTTTATTATCGGGAAAATTAACCAAGTAGACAGAAAGTCAAACAAAAAGTTCTCAATGCAACAGTAGCCAGTTATCTTAGCCCAGTCACATCTTTTAGACCCAAAGATCCCAAAATAAAGATGGTGTCTCTTTGCCCCCCAAACCTGAGGCAGGCACTCTTCAAAATCCAGTCTTCCTTTTCCATCTTCTCTTGGCTTCTTCTCTCTCCAGGATTCTGAGCTACTTAGCTACTCTAGTTTCTTCAAACTTGCCTCCTTTACCAGGCCAACCTTCAGCAGCATCTGATCACATTCACCAGGCCTGCCCTCAACAGGTCCTCACCCATTGCCTGCCACGCTGGTATCTGACTCCACCCAGCTACTCTTCTGCCAGCCACTCTCCCACAATAGCTCCTCACCAATACTAGCTCACTCTTCTAAGGGACTTCTGCCCAGTCTGGTCACCCAGGCTCCTCTTTACGACCTCCCATTCTCTTGTCTCCCTGTTTCTTTGGCTTTCATTTTTTATCTCCTTTTTCTTCCCGCCTGAAAACTAGAGGCTCCAATTTCCTCCTCACATACCCTCCTGGTGATTAATTTTCTCTTCACCACCCAGGCCTTGAAACAATAACCCCAGAGTGCTGGTTTCCCATATTCACCAGGGCTGCTCAAGATTTGCAACAAAGTAAAAGAAGTGCCCTTATGGTTTAGGCCATTGTTATCTGTGTTTTTCAGACACAGCTAATGGGAATGCCTAAACTTTATGTACAAATAACACTGCTCATACTGGTCTCTAGGCATCAATACTTAAATATGATTTGTATCTACTTGAATATGTATCAAATATGTTTGAAATTATTTTGATTTGAATTCCCTTCAAAGTAATGACTACAATGCATGACTGTACACATGTGAACATTTACATTTTTTCCATTTAACCAGCATTTTTAATGATCATATACATATTTAATCATCAATATTTTATTTATTCATTTACCTTTTTGAAACTAGAGCTTACTATTTTTGCCCATGGAACCGTAGGTTCAGTTGCCCAGGGGAAACACAGACTCAATCCCCAGCCTCAGCTTCCCAGGTAGCTGGGATTACAGGTGCGCACCATCAGGCCCAGTTATTTTTTGGGACTAGGTCTCTCTATGTTGCCTTGAGCGGGACTTGGATTGCCATCCCTAGCCCCAAATGCTTCATAGGCTTAAGCTTACAGGTACGAGCATCAATGCCTGGCTCATCAACATTTTAATACCGAGAGTATATTTCAATGTCATGATATTTATTGATCATAAATATTTCTAGTTACATTTAAAAAAATCTAAACTTTATCATAGAGTATAGATTGATGTAAGTAAATAAGTTTGGTGCATAAATGTCCCTTTTCTAGTCCAGTGAGGTTGTCTGAAGATGATTAGTACTTCTTAGTATAAATTTGAAATAAGATTTATAAGCTGGTATAGATTAAAATGTATACTACATTCTAATTTTCTTTATCTTGCCCAAATACTTCTTTCATAAGCCATATCTTTTGGTATTGCTTTGAATAATTTTTCATTTCTTTGACCTGTGTTGATAGAAAAGATTTTATTGTACTTTATCTAAGTGATGAAAGAAAAGCACTTTTCCTCAACCACACTTAAACATCATAGTAGGAATTGCCATTAAGCCACTAATAAATGTACACTTTGGGAAAACTCTAGCTATTAAGCCCTAATACAGACTGTCAAATCCTTAGTTATCTTCTTACTCAGATACATCCTAGGACATTTCTGTGAATCATAATACTCTAAATTAGAAACAGAAAATAACAGCATTTCAGTTACTTAATATTAAGAATTACCTCCAGCATTTCAATAATATATGCAGACATTTAAAAAAAACTTTCTAGGACTTATGTATTATTAATGTTTTAATCATGCATGATTTTACTGTTCTTTTTAGTCTATGAATATGCATGGATTCTAAATGAGCTACTGCTGCTCTCAAGCATTTGAACAAATGCTTAGTACAACATCTTTTCTACAATAGATTAAAGAATTTGAAAGTAATCTACTACTAACTTTGAATATTTTTTAGAAAAGTAACTTTTCTTCTCTAAGCTAAAATGGATTCTTCAGGTCAGAAGTGTCAAGAAAAACAAAGGATATGAACCTAAGCTCTCCATCTGTCTGCTAAGCAAAGACTCAGCAGTTAACATGATATGGGTTTGCCTTAAGTTTGTGGAACAGTTGTCATGGCAACTGTATTTCTATGCATCACTGCTTGTATGGGATCAGGAGCAGAACTGATAAAAAAGTTCCTCTGCTAGAAATAGGAAACATAGGAAAGTCAAATTTTGCAGTAATCTTTGCCAGAAAAAAAAAAGTGTAGGTTATAGCTCCATGCATGTGGTATGCAGGTGTCTTTGTGTGTATGTCTATGTAGATATGTTTAGGAGAAAGAAAATAGCATCTATTTTGGAAATTATAAGCCATTTGTTTCTCTTGGGATACATTCATATATCTGAATTTCATTAAATTGCTCTATAAAGTTTAGACTGAGATAAATATATCTTGTATCTAATTGACAATGATATCGAACCAGATTAGTATTAAACAAAAATTTCAATATACTTCTACTATTTCTATGTGTATTTTAAAGTAAATTCTACAGTGAAGTGATAGAATTGTAATGAAGGGATTTGTCCTTCATGAAATCCATTATGCAATTAAATCATGTGCTGTGAGTATTGACAAATATCAATATGTGTGACACAGGCTAATGAAACATGGCCCTTAAAGTGGCATAACAACTAAATGAAATAATTTGTAATAGTAAATTAAAAAATAAAAAGTGTAAAATAAATCATTCTTATTATTAACTCTTTAATGAGAATCAGTCTTGGTAAATATTAAGTGAAGAAGTCTTTATTCGCATTTGTTTTTGAAGGTTTGGAGAATGAGGCAGAACCACTGCTTCACTCTCAACGTAGGTTTCAGATATGTTGGAGAGTCAGAAAATTCTAGAGGCTGACGTAGTTTAAGAACCTGAAAAACATGAGTTGGCCAGTGACTTGTGTTTACTGAACAAACTTGGAATTGCTATTCATATTTCTAAAATAGTAACTTCTCATTTTCTTTTTCTAAATTTATTTTATTTGAGAATAAAGTAGTAAACTGACTGCTAATAATGGCACATATCAGTTGTACCTAGATGATATTGAAATTTTAAGAAAATGGTTTATTTACTAGCTTTCTTAAAGAATAGCATCTGTGGATGTACCCTAGAATATCCAGAATACTGGCAGTAAAATTCCGCAGTGTTCTGGTTTTAACTATTGCTATTGAGCATTTAACATTAGGGAACAGTTCTGTTTTGCAACTGTAATTAATTTAGGATCTTTCACTCTGTCATTTTGTCTTAAAAGCTAATCTCTTCTCAATATGGCTTTCTCTTTAACTGTATTGCTTGTAATTTATTGTCCTAAATCTAAGAATGTGTATCTTTCATTAACCTTTGTTTTCATAACACTCCTTTATTCTGTCTTATCATTATCTTTATAATTTCATTTTCTTAATGACTAATGCTGTTGAATTTTTTTTATGTCATTGTCATTTGCACCATCTTTATTTTAAGTATTACAAGAAATACTACTTTATGTCTTTCACACATTTTCTAATTGTCTTTTTAATGGATGACATTTGAGAGGATTTCATGTACTTTACATGAGGAGACATGTGATTAACTGAGACTTGGGTTCACATTTGAACTCTTTAGTTTTCATCTTTTTAATGCGGTCTCTCAGATTAAACATTTATTATGCCTTCTTTTTATTCTCAGTTGTTCTCTCCAAGATTTGTGTCACTGTTTTCTTGTTTACCTTTGTATTTGTCAACCTTTTTTTACATTCCAGATTGATTTATCTTTACAGCTTTTTAGTGTACCTCCTTATGCAACTTTTTTGAGTGTTTATTCATTAACACAAAAGCAAGTTTTATTGTGTCAGCACTTTTCTAGTTTGAATAAAAAGTCTAATCCTTACTGTATTTTCTTACCCTCCTGAATTTATCTGTACATATTGAAATATATATTAACATGTTAAAATTTTGCTTTAACCACTAGATATAATTAAGAAAATTGAATCAAATGAATGTCTGTTGTGCTTATCAATCATTTTGTTTTTGTTTTATTTCTTCCTTTTTTATTATTGATTTTTAAAAATGTCCTACAGTGACTCTTTGAGAGGGGATTTGCTGGTCACAAATTTACTTGATTTTCTTTTATCTGAGAAAGTCTTGGCTTATTATATTTTTTGAAAGATATTTTAACTCAACATAGATATGCAGGTTGACAACTCTTTTCTTTCAGCACTTATAAATATGTCAATTCTGACTTCTATGTTTTCTGATGAGCAATTAACTATTATTCAAATAATTTTTCACTGTAGGCAGAGCTTAATTTCTTTTTGATTGCTTTTAATATTTTTTATTTCTCTGTAGTTTTCAAAAGTTTCATAATAATGTGTTATGATTTGGAATTTTGAGATTTGATTCTGATTTGGATTGATTTTTCGTTATAGGTGTTTGATATTGTCATTTTTTGTTTTGTTATGTATTATGTGTTAAATCTGAAGTATTTTCAACAATTATTTCCATAAATACTCTTTGTTTTTCATTTCTTATCTTTCTTTATGGTACAACACTGAAATAAATGTTTATTTTTTTTTCAGTTCACAAACAGATATTTTCATTTTTTCCAGTCTGTTTTTCCTATTCATGTTGAAGTTTTTAATGCTCTATTATCAAGTTTAAAAATTATTTTACCTGACCTATTTATTTAGCTATTAAATTCATTGAGTTGTATTTCAATTACTGTATTTTTTGGGGTTCTGGAATTTCAATATTGCTTTTTCATTCAGCTTCTACTCAGTTGCTGAATATTTGTATCTTTTAAACCCCTCTAAATTTCTGTGAGATAATTCATTGCTTGGGTCATCTCAATTTCAGTTTGTATTATAGTTTTTTTCTTTTTCTTTGAAATACTTCTGCTACCTCTTAGCGGTGTTAAAAGTCCAGATTCCCTATATGCCCTCTACTGATACAATGTGATGAGGGGTTAGGAAGAGACTTATTGTTGCTATGATGGATGAGACTTCAGATTTTTCCCATAGCTCCTCTGACACTTTTATGGTGGAATTTCTTTACACCTTGGTAAGGGTGGATATCTAGGTTCCTTAAAAAACATTTGACAGTGGGAATAAAATTGAGGCTATAGTTGTATTCCACCATGTATGGCTGAATAGATTGTTTATTATCTAAAACTTTGCAGTATCCTCTTTTGTTATGCTGTCTGTTCCTAGTATTTGGGTGGAGAAAGAAATCCCAAGTTTTCTGAGGAATTTTTTAATTGTCTATTGAAATGTCCTCTAATTGACTTCTCTATAATTCCACCGGGTTGTATAATGCAAAAAACCAAAACCCAAAGAACTCAGCTCTGTGTTATTTCTTTGGTCAGAAGGTAATTAACCAGTTTGCCAGTCTTACTTGCTTTACATTGTGTCACACACACACACTCCTGTTTATAAAATATATGCACATGGATAATATTTATCTTGGATTTTTAGTTATATTTAACCAAAGGAAGAGTGAAGATTCCATCTACTCCATCTTCCCAGAAGCAAGTGTGACTACTTCTTTGAAATAACTAAGAAACTCTTAGCACCTGTACCACTCCTACCCTGATCCAACCTCTCTTCTCTAGACCTTCTACACCTCTGTAATTGCTCAACAACAGTACCTTGTCTGTAGTGTTTCCCCTTACACATACACTTATTCACTAGCAGAAGCAGTCCTAAAAAATGTCCTGACCTCCTCTGTTGAACATTCTGACAAGACTTCCCACTATATTCATAATTAAATCCTTATTTTGTACTAAGGCATACAAAGCTCTTTGTGACCAGAACTTACTACTTTTCCCCCCAAAAAAACTGTATTGGTCTTTTTCCATATATGGAAATATATATATATATATATGAGAGAGAGAGCATATATAAAGACTGAAAAAATGCCCAGATTTGTCATGCAATATATAACAAAACAAAAAACCTATAACCAAAAAATATATACACAGATATGAGGAAATATATATCTGTATATATACATACACACATTCCTGCAAAAAATGTGTGTATATATAAATACATATATATATATACATGCATATATATACATGTATATACATATATGTACATGTATGTGTATACATATATACACACATCTTTTATGTGCGTATATATATATATATATCTGATATTCTTTTAAATTGAGGTAAACCTGGCTTACATCTGTGTATATATTTTATGATTATAGGTTCAACCTTTACAAATATAAAATGAACCATGAAAAAACAAAACAAAGAACATATAAACCCAAATCAAACAAATTCTACAATTTTCACTACATTGTTGATGCTACCAGAAATGGGAAGTCAAGGAAGGGGAGTAAAGTGGGTTGGCAGGGAGCTCAGTGACTGTGGTAGAGGATTATGGGCATTTTTGTTGTGGGTGCAGTATGAAAGCATACATCTGAAGAGGTGTGAACTCTGCCCCTGAATCATACATGCATTGAAAAAAAAGTTATATTAGTGAAAAATATTGCACTTTTAAGAAATTGAAAAGTAATAGCATTTTATTTGCTTTCTCATCAAAAATATGAGTACCTTATTTATGGGCAACACTCATTCCTCCTTTCATTTAGAGCTCTGCTCAAATTAAATCTCTTAGATTTCATGGTACAGCCAGAGAAACTTCATCAATCTGTATTGAATAGCACCATAATTTTGGTCCCTTCCTATTGTGATGCTTAATTTTGTTTAAATAGAAACTGTAAAGTAACACTTAATAATTATTTGTTGAATTAAATGACAAATGAAATGTGCAGGTTCATAGAGAATTTATAAGCAGATATTTTTACATATTTTTTCTTCTCAGCTTATTTAAACTTAATTTAAAAATGCTTGGTGGTCAGACATATGCCTAGATTTTTCTTTTTGACACATAACATTCATATTATCATGTATATTAATGCTATTGTTCGATTGGTTTGTATAAAAAAACTTAGTTCTATTTTACACAATGATTTAAATAAACTTCTGAGCAATTTTAAATATCAAAATTTTCACAATTCTCAATTTGAATTTTTTAAATTAAAGATGAAATCATTTTCTTCCATTAGAAAGAATGTTACTGCATCCCTGAGCCTATAGACAACATAGTCAATCTTTCAGTTTTCAAATTGTCAGCATACAGGAGTCATAGAACTGAATTAGACTCCGGGGCTCTATTTCCAGGTGACCAGTGATTATAACTAACTGAGTAACCTTGGGGAAGCCATTTAACCTTCTGTGACCGAGTTTTGTTGGTATAAAAAGAAAACAGCAACACATAACTCTCATGGGTGTTATATACAGTAATTCATATTTGAAATCATTTTGAAGATCTTTGCACATACACACAGCACACACAGCACAAATTGCTATTGATCTGTAACACCTAAGTCATCATATGTCTCAAAGAATGAAATCTGGCGTTATAATATATCCATCATCTAAAGAGCAGCAAGTTCTTTGTCTAAGGTGATTTTTCCATGGCAAAAACTAAATTGCTTTCTAAACTCATTATATCAAAAAAAACAAACAAAACAATATAAACTTACAGTCAGGGAACAGATGTTGGTTACCAGAAGGGAAGAGCATTAGAAAGTGGGTGAAGCTGGGCACGGTGGCTCGTGCCTGTAAGCTTCAGCCTATGAAGCGGCCGGGCCTAAGGATTGCGGTTCTAGTCCCGCACAGGGGCACGTAGCGAGGCCTAGTTCCAAAAAAAAAAAAAATAGCTAGGCGTGGTGGCGTGTGGTTGTAATCCCAGCTACCTGGGAAGCTGAGGCTGGGGATTGCTTGAGTCTGTGGTACCCCGGGCAACAAAAGCCTATGGTTCCACGGGCAAAAATAGAAGACAAAATTTCAAAAAAAAAAAAGAAAGAAAGAAAGAAAAGAAAAGAGATCAATTGTATTGTGGTGGATGAAAACTAGACTTTTGGTGGTGATCTGCATGAGGTATACACAGATATGTAAGTATAATGTGGTACACCTGAAAATTGCATAATATTATAAGCCAATATTACTTCAATGAATCTTACATAGTATTGCAATAAGGGGAATAATAATCTGTGATACTCTATTAAATCAAACACATAAATGCCCTTTCTTGTCTTTTATGCTAATTATTATTTTTTGTTGGAATTCCTCAAATGCAAGCATTCTCTTAATTATTTAGCAGATAATACGTATTTTAAAAGATTTTTTTTTCTTATTTTCTCCTAATACAAAATCATTATTGACTTATCACACATTTATGGAATATTTAGTACCTGAGAGATGACTGCAAGAAGTAGAAGATATTATATGAGAATATCACAGTCTGCACACAATAGAGGGAAAAAACAGCTCAAAAGTGAAAGCTACAACTTATAACTTCATTTAAAATTCCTAAAATAAAGAAGACATATGAAATGCTCTTTGGAGAAACATTGCCAGATTTATTCTGTAAATGCATAACTATGTGAAAGGAAATACTTTTTTTACATGACTAAAGGGCATCCTTGTGATGCATGTCTCCTCATTTAGACATATCAAATGTTTCCCATTACTTCTTTCCACTTGAGGATTTACTGCTTTATGTCAACTCATCTATAAGTGCAAGCGTTAATATTTAGTTTCCCAATTAGAGGAAAATTTTTCTCTACCAATTTTATCAAAACTTAATTACAGTTAAACCCTATGCCTGAAAGCTGTTTCAAGTAAAACTCTTTCATACTGTAAAACTTTCAACTGACCTCTTACAGGAAATATTTTATAGCTAAGTTCCTTTATACTTTTTTTTTTTTTTTTGCCTCTAAGATAAAGAAAGGACATGATGTTAAAATCCCCTTGGTAGCAGAACAAGTTTAATATTAACAACAGATTTGCTTAGAACAAAATCCCATAAAGAATGGAACATTCTAGACAGAAGATACAACAGGTGAAAAGACAAAGGATCTGTGCGTGTCACTGAACACTTGAAAAGAGAGAAAAGGTGATGCAGATTAAGGTGATAAATATAGTCAGGGCAATGGCAATTTCATGTTTTATATTAGCAAACACAGTTCAGCACTTGGAAAGTAAAAAAAAAAAATGTCACCACTTACAAATGAAAATGTGTCTCTCAGAGATGAGTAACTGCACCTAAGATCTCAGAAATGAATAAATGCACATAGGTACAGAGTTGTGGATTCTGGACTTGTTCCCATGTTTCATTTGACTTCACAATCCATGTTTTCATAGATTACCACAGTAAACACTGAAACTGCCATTCTGAATTCTCAACTTCACTCATCCAACGCATTAAAGCAATTGCTCAAGGAACTACTGGCATTAACTCTTTCCTTCCTACTTACAAATTCAAGCTACATTGACTGCTTTTAATAAACTCATTCAACTTTATTTATCCTGTGTTACAGAGAAGAAATGGCACAGCCAATAAAATGCTTATTCTCTCATGGACATTGTAGTCCCACTGTTCTAAAAAAAGCATTACCACACTGCTGTGAACTGACCAGAGGATACAAAATAGTGTACAGTCTGAAAAGTTTGCAACACTGAAGTTTCTCATAAAATCATGACATCATAAATATTAAATATAAAAACAACCTGATCAATATGATTTTAAGAGCAAAAAAAAAAAAAAAAAAAAAAAAAAAAAAAAAAAAAAAAAAAAAAAAAAAAAAAAAAAAAAAAAAAAAAAAAAAAAAAAAAAAAAAAAAAAAAAAAAAAAAAACACCAGGAATATCAGTTAACTTTACAAAGTCGAGGTTATATTCTAATATAGAAATCAGCTCATTCACTAGTCTCCGTATTCCCCAAATTAGCTTAAAAGAGAAATGAGCTTACTGGAATATATATGTATAATAACTGTATAGGCCAAAGTTGAACCTGTATAATAGAGATTATGAAGGCCATGTTCTTCAGAGACACATTACTTTTCTCATTCACTATTTCTCAATAACCATATAGGGAATTCATTCATTAAGCATAAAGCATAAAATGCTAATGTTATTGAAAAGGAAAATTCCTCTAATCCCTAGCCAGTAGTCTGATTGTTACATTTAGTTTTTCCAATTTAGCAAAACAGATTCTGAAAACTGCTATAAAAATATACCTAAACATAGGAATTGAAAAATCATGCTGAAAATAAGATGAACTTCAAAATGTAACTTTTCTCTTTCCTTAGGTGCTTGTAGCTACAAATTGCTTCTTTTTTAACTCCTTTATTTCGAAAAATAAGCAAAAGAAAATCCAAAGGTAATATGGAAAAAACACTTCATGTAAAATCGGGGATCCATTCCTAGCTCTTTCTGTGGTCAGTTTTTACCTTGGATGTCACTGCTACCATCTCTGAATATCAATTCCTTTTTTTTTTAATAAAGAAATAGTTCAAAATAATTTTTGATGAGCTCTCTCTTCAAAGATTTCATTCCATTGCATGGGGAAAAAATTCAATGCTTTATCAATGGTACACATTTTACCATAAGTTGGAATGTCTTAAAGGAAAGATTATTTCTTTTTTAAATTGTATTATTTTGTTTTGGTAACATTGGTTTACAACACTATACATGATATAGGGGTAGGAGTTTGCATTTCTACATCATACGCATCAGCAAGTCATCAATAATCCTCCACTAAGTCCATTGAATCCCCTTCCCCATTTGATGTCTGGGACCTCCAAATGTTAGACTCAATTCCACAGATTGTCTCATAGCCAAAATACTAGAAAGTACATTTTTCAGTGTATTCACTTCCTGAAGGATATTTGAGTTGTCTCCGGTTACTGGTGTTTATGAACAAAAATACAATTCTTAATTCATAATTGTCAAATGTCTGTCTGAGGGCACATTTTTTTTAAAACATTTTTTATTGAAATCACACTGGTTATAACATTATGTAGGTTTCAGGTGTCTGTCATTACAAATCAATACCTGTATATCCTACATTCACTACACCACTAGAAGTTTGTTATTTTCTGAAAAAGAATTTCCAGAAATTAAATATAAAATCCATTTTATAAATATGAAAAATTCAGATTCAAAAAGTTTTTATAGGTATACTTTATGGAGTTTCTAATTGATAATACTAAGTTTTCCCAATGCTTTTATTTCTTTTTAACTCTGTTTGAGAAAATATAATTGGTTCTTGACATAAGTTCATTTTTCCATTTAAAAATTCCTATCTACATTAAAATATGAAGACAAAAATCATATTTTTTCTAACAATCACCTCATGCCCTTGGTCTGAAGTACTAATAAAAGCATCAATGAGTCCCTAAATCAACAAACAAATGAACAGCAGCTATTTCACTTTTGCTCCCACCATCTGTTAAAAAACATAATCATCATCATCATAAATGTAAGTGCTTATGATTTATTATATACCAATGACACCATTCTAGGACCTGTAAATTTCTAATGGCTTATTTATAGAAAACATAATGGTGTAAAATTTGCTTTTATATACTATACAATTGTTATGCTTAGCATCATAACAAGCATAAACATCAAAAGAAAGGTGTCTATGTTTCACAAATAAGTCCAATATTTTAAAAAAGTTGTTTACTCAAAACATGAATTCAGAAATATAAATTCAATATTGTTAATTTTTTTACTTAAAGTAAGTTAAGACAAAAATATGGTTCTATCTACCATTGACAGAATATCAAAATGAACAAAAAGTCAAATTAACCCCACACATTTCTAAAATTATAAAACATTACAATAGGAGGGAAAATGAGGCATGTTTCAGACTAATAGATAATGTATTTGTTTCTAAGAATGTGAAATACAAATTTTTAATTCTAAAGAGTCAAATGCTGCTTTCATTTTCACTGGAAAGAAAATACCACTACCTTTAACAGATAATTTAAGTTGCTCAAACTATGGAAAAAGTATCTATTTTTACCATTTTAATATAAACAATAGTTCCTTTCCAATGTTTAAAAGTTGTGTTTTTTGTTTGTTTGCTTTTTGATGTTCTAAGTGTCATAAAAAGGAAGACTTTTGATTAAAAATGACTTGAGTTGCATGTAAAATTCAGACATAATTCTGGAAACTTGCGCCTTCTTTAGAAAGTATTCCATAAATTTCTTCTGTAGAAGCCAACATCTACCACTATATTAAAGTTTTATCTAGAGAATTAAAGTTTTATAAGGTTTAAGACTATGAAATATTAAAATGCAGATTGAAGTTCTCATATGTTCAGTTAAAGAAAGTAAGCTAAGATTTTCTTTTTTATTCTTCTTAACTCACTCTTCTTTATAAGGAGCATAAGACCTGAAATACAGTGTACTTGAGAAATCCCCTAAAGGACAAAGATAATTGATTGATGCTTCTTTTATGTGCCTGAAGTGATATTCTAAAACTCAGTTAAAACAAACACTATTCTTGCCAGTTCTACAGTAATTTGAATTATTGATTTATTTTTATATCTAGGTTTAATTATGGTGATTTAAATTTCTACTACTCCAGTCTGCAACATTCTAAAAATATTTTTTCATCTTGCTTGAAGATAAATATCAATCTTTAGTTAATTGTCAGTTGTTAATATAATGTCATTATGGCATAATTACAACATAATTTTCATTAAATTATAATAAAAATCGATGTGACTTTTGCCATTTTGAAAGTATTTTATGTACATTAACTAATATCATGGTAATTATATCTAGCCCTATGAAATTGTATTTCATGTTTTCTGTAGATAACTGTAAATGGCAAAACGTCTTTCTCTAACATCATAGTTAACAATAGAATATAAGTAGCAATCCATACTGGCAAGTATAAGGAGATGAACAGGGCACCAAATGTTTGGTTGGAAAGTTACGTTACTGGGGAACATATTAGATGTGTTTAGGTCAAAGATTATGCAGAATCTTGTGTGGAGTAGGGAGTTGTGGTGATCTACAAAATAACCATTGGAATGTTTTTTTCATTCAAACATTTTAGGTATGATAGCTTGCTCTTATTGTTAAGTTGGGTCATTGAGAGTTATCATAGCAATTCATTAGAACATAATTATTAATGCTGTGCTTTTATTAAACCAAATTCTTACAAGGTGACCATTTAATGGCACTTCCTATAGCATTGTTACTTAACCAATGCAAATAGATCCTTCCTCTCTTAATAATTGCCTCAAGCTCATCAGCTCTCACTTTTGATAGAAAAATTCTAGTGTTATCCTGAGAGTTCTTTCTACATGGTGCTTGGGGGAAAATACAGTAGAAACTTGATGTTTATCAAAAAAACAAAAACAAACAAACAAACAACCCTAGATATTTCCTGTTAAATGGTAAACATTTTATGCAGGCACTCCAAGAATCAACTTCTGCTCAATAAAAGGAAGAAATTTTGTACCAATATTGTCTATGGAAAGTAGAGAATGGTACATTAGTTGAACTGTTTAAATGTATGGAAATAAGGCTAAATAAAGATATAGGAATGGTGTTCCTCTGACCTAATGGATTCCTTAATGATAGGAGTCCCTTCACACCCATGAGTAAGATCTATCTCCCCTTGCTGAGATTATGGAGTATATACCAATTCATTTTACTAATTTAACCAAGATGGTGACAACTTGCTAAGGAAATCCATATCTGTTTGTGTATGAGGAGAAATGGGGGTTCAAAATAAAAACAACTGAAAAATTCATATAAAGGTATTTTATATAATGTTACATGTATTTGTCCAGCTGTAGTAAGTTACATTTTAACATTGCCTATCCTTAAAGAAATGAAGAAGATTTCCAGTATTTTAGTCACCTAGATTTTGTATTATTTATCATTGGTATATACTTTCTTAGGAATTTATAGGACATTGAATTTCAATTCAGTTCATACAGGAATCCAGTATGTAGCCAAAAAACAAAACAAAACAGCAACAACTAAAGATGCACAAAAAATATCTGTTTGCTCAATCAGTGGTGCAAGTTGAAGTTAATGAAGTCATAAAGATGTATGAGTTATGTCTCCTGCTAATGTAGTATATTTAGTATCACACTCTTAAGGACAAATTATTTCCCCTAACCATGAAATAGAAAGAAGAGTGGGAATTGTTAAAAGAAGAGAAAGAAGCACAATAGCTTTGTTGTTGGACATTCGATGATTTAGTGGTGGTTGCACTACAATTAAAAATAAATTAAAAAAAAATCAGCACTGTTACTCTGTGGAAATTTATGACAAAGGCAAGGTGTGACTGAAGAATTTGTAAGTTATTCCTTTAGATTTGTGTGGGGACATTTGAATTAGGTGTATTCTAAATGTCAAGACATTTGTGATAGTATCTAAATTATATGAATAAAGGTGCAGTCTATTTTATAGATATACTTTAGAAAGGACCACAGAACATAATTTTTTTTCATATTTGAAGCCATACCTTGAAATTTGAGTTTAATAATATATCAAATTATATATTATTAAAAAATATATATGAGTTTAAAATATATTTTTCTCAAAGGGTTGAAAAGAGCTTTCATTAACTTTTATTTATTATAAGTCATAAACTGAGATGAGACACATATCCTCTCATTTACTTTCCATGATAAATTAATGAAATAGATATCTTTCATAGAAGATATCAGGAGAGGTAATATATAATGGTGCAATTTTAACTTATGAAAATAGAATCAATGCAAGTTATACAGGTCCATCCTTTTTTTAACTTTAATTTGATACTAGTGTACAGTATATTAATTTGCATCTGGATTTTTCTCAACATTAAACTTGTGAGAGTCACCAGTGATGCATATAACAGTTTCATGCTTTTTGTTGATTGTTGAAGTAAAATCACATTATGATATTAAATACATTTGAAGTGTACCTCACTGAAAATCAGCATGTGTGTATACTATAGTAAGCTCCAATCTAAAGGTCTGATTCTGTCATTTTTTAATTATTTTAATATGATTCAATGTTTGAATATGCCATTTTATACACTATTGACATCTATTTAACTCAGTTTGAGCTATTATCAATAACATTATTTTAAAGATTTTTTTACATATATTTGGATTAACTTATGTATTTATTTTGAGGATAAGCATATGTAAGAGTTGGACTGGCAGTTGATCAAGAATGAGTGTGTTTATATTTAGTTAAAGTAGACTGCAGACCAGTTTTTCACAGTTGTTGTACAAATTTGTGCACCTTTTTTGAGAATACTAAATTGAGTAATTGAGAGTAAATATTATTTTAATAATGCTCTGTCCTTCTGATGGGTACTTTTAATTACTTATTTATATAGTTAATGTCATTGTGTTTTTAATGTAATTTTAAACTATCCATTTGTGTGTTACTGTAAAAGGTATGTGTAAATTATTGAAACTATTGCTCTTAAATAGGTATTCTGTCTCTATTTCAATTATTTATGTATCGATCCTTAGTAATTCCTTAAAATCATAGAATTAGCTTAATAATACCCACATTAACTATATGAAAGTTTAGTTAGGATAATACTTAATTACTTGTACTGGAGTAGAATTAGATCTTTGCACAATTGATTCTTCCAGTTTTTTAAAAAATTATATTAGTAATTTTCAGACGTCAGTGCAGAATTCTTGTACATATTTCAATGGATTGAGTACTTGTAATTTGATTAAATTTTAATGTTCATATGAAAGGATCTACATATTTCACTTTTGATAGTTTATTCTCATTGAGACATGTTAAAATGTTTTTAGTCATCTTGTATCAACCAACCTCACTGAATTCATCCATCAATTTCTGCAAATTAGTTAAGTCCTTTAGGGAGAGGAAGTGAACAGATTTTGGTCTTTTGAATTTTTTATATGACTAGAATTTTTTATTCAAGACCAAATTTTGTAAATGAAGAATAAAAATTCCTGATGATAATATCTTCTTTATAGAATTCAAGTTTCTTTGTAAGAAGATAAAACATGGGAAAAAAAAAAAAACAAAAAACAAATTTCAGTTTGTACTTACTCTTTGGGAATTAGCATACTCAGAGATCACAATTAAATTCCTGGGGTATTTTCCTTAAATATTTTGGTTTCTGTTTTTGTTATTTTTAATGTAACATTTTTTCCTATTCTCACCTGGATGGGAGTTTGATTCTAGCTTCTGTGGCTGCCAAAAGCATAAATCTTGTGATTTTCTTAAACATAACAAATTTGGGTGGCAGAAGAAAATGCATATGAAACTTCATTAAACTCATAAGAAAGTTTCATGAACTCATTTTAAGTTTGAGATTCACTCCCCTGAATTAAGAAAAAAAAATCTTTCAGATGATTTAAATATGAGTAAAATAGTTGTTCTTTAAATATATTAATATTTTATTTCATTATTTTGTCAAGATTAGTGAAACATACACAAATGTTTATTTTTCACATTCTTCGTATAGCCCAAGGTTCCCCACCACTTTGTCATCTGTGAACCATCATCTTAATCTCTTGTGCTCATCTCTCCCCCAAATTTACACTACCCCCCACACTTGCTCTATGCTTAATTTTGCTGAAAGTTTGTTAAACTTAAGTTTTGCTGGTCCTTTTGCTTGTTTGTCTTCCCTATATTCCAAATATAGGTGGAATCATTGAGTATTTTCTTATTTCTATTAGCATGATTCCTTCTAGGTTCATCCATGTTATCACACATTATATTGTTTGTCTTTTTTGATTGCAGAATAATATTCCATTGTATAAACAGACCAAAAACTTTCTGATACATTCCTCTGTTTAGGGGTATTTGGGTTGTTTCCATAGTCTGATTATTGTAAATAGTGATGCAATTCACATACGAGTACAGGTGTCAATTATTTAGTGTATAATAAATATAGCAAACTAGGAATAGCTGGATCAGAACTTTTCAATAAAAGATACACAACTTCTTTTTTCCCTATTATTTTTAAGAAAAATGGGAATAGTTTGCTTTCAACCAGTGCAACATGCAAAATGGATAGCATTAAAATGAATCTAAACACACTGGTGACTACATAAAATCTGTGTATGTGTGCTGTATCATAGCTGCTATTTAACTACTTTTTAAAATGTTTTAGATCTGGTTCTGTAGACAAGCATGTTATATTTCAATTGCAATAGTTTCATCAGTGTTTACATTTGCATAACATAATTTTTATTCTAGTTATATGAACACAGTAAACATTTGTCATAGAAGATATGTAAACATTATATAAATGATGCACTTACCTTTTCAAACATCAATTTTTTCCTATTCAAAGTTATCTGGTTTCTTTTTTCCATCTTTTTTTCTCAAATAATCTTATTTGAGAAATTCTAAAGCTTCTTTTAAAATCTGAAGTGTCTCAGTCATAACAAAGTTGCTGCTTTGACCTGTTATTTGATATCTGTTAAACCACAGTTTTTTTTTTTAATGGCAATTCATTTTTTTATAAATACAGCTCAGTTTAATTCAGCTTGATTCTAAACAGTTATCTAAAACATTTAGTTTGCATATCTAGCTTTGATGCTTCTCTTTAGGTGAGGTATCATAGAAGGTGCACATCAGGCCTTTAAGAAATGCAAGTGATTTCTGTATCTGAACAGTGTTTTTTGTTGTGTTGTTCTTGTGTTTTTATTGCCCAGGCAGTCATTCCACAGATAGCATCAATGGTATGTACATATTTTTTACCTTTAAGAAAGATAAATTGCATGCTCCTTTTAAAATCTGCAGTAACAGCATTGCACTTACTAAACTTTTATTGGCATCATTGAATAGCACCTGACTTGATCATTAAAGTAAATAAATTGTATGCACAATAATATTTTATTTTTACTTCCATTCAAAAATTCTTAAATTCCACCCCACTTCATAGCATACCTTATCAGAAACTTCAATTTAAGTACAAAGAATTTTGCTTTTGCAAAAACAAAAGTTTGCAAAATCAAAATTCCTGATATTATAAACTATATCCTCAGCATTTTATTTCAAGGTTCTTTAAGGAAAAAGGAGAACATTACTGAGATAAATTTTAATCCATTCAAATTCTGTAAAGAAATATTAAAATATTCAGTGCATCACTGTGAATGCTTTTTTGAAAGCTATCTTACAACTCTGTTCATGAGTACATTGTTTTAGAGAATTTCAAATGTGCCACTTTGGAGAATAAATTTTAAATATACCAATGTTTGACTTAGGTTATATTTATTAATATGTTTATGTTACTACATAGTTTCTTTTCCTAGAATCAAAGTAGTTACTAAACTTAGCAAAGTTAATCAAAACAACCCAAAGCATTCAAAACTATGAAGCATGAAATATTTTGTTCAAGAAAATATCCATAAAAGTATTGAGATAGCCTTATATCATTTTTTTTAAATCTCTATCTTGAGAGATTTTTTTATTAACTAGCAATCTATAGTTAGAGGAGTAATGAAAGAATGTGAAGATAGACTGAGTTCTTAGTTAACATTAATAATCAGTATATTATCAATTATTAATATCCATTAATAATTATTATCTAATATCCTCTTAATTATTTAAGAGGACTAATTAATCAGCCGAAAATAAAAAATACAAAGCAGCAATTTTTATTTTGACAGTTGGCACCAAAAAACTTGCTAAGTTTCTTGAATAAAAAAGATGAGTAAGACAGTATTTGCCCTTAAGTTCAACATCTGTTAGACATACATTAGCAAAAGTCATGGAATTGTTTCTTTTTTAATATGAAAGCCCTACGAATATAAGATTAGAGAAGTAGTATGAAGTAGTATGAAGTAGTAGCATATATTGGAATAGGTGTGATCCACTGTACCTCTGCAGTGTTCAAAGTCTCCTGGATTTAAACAATGACCAAAAAAAAAAAAAAATGGAAAAAAGAAAGGTACTTATGTACTCAAATCATTAGAAAGTTTGGAAGTTGATGTTGAGGAAAGTGAATAGCCCTGTCAGAATTAAATAATTTAAATGTAATATTTGAAGGAAAATGTTAAATACACATGCATACTATAGTGGGTGTTATATTAACATGACAGGAATATTCTAACTCATATTCAGAAGCCTCTGAACGACCCTTGTTTGCATTGGTGATAGTCCTGTATGGTGCAATGTTTCATATTTTCAACTAATCTATTGTTTTTCTCTCAGTGATTTCTTTGTGCGTATATAAAAGCTATTAAGTATGGCTATGGTATTCTAGATAATTGTCCTCTAACCTTGAGAGGTTAAGGTTAAACACCTTGCTTAGAGGAGCTGATCACAGAAAGGTTCTCAGTCACAACTCCATGGTCAAATATCACTAGGCTATGCTATAGTATTAGAATACCATAGATAATTGTCCCTATATCTCGAGTTATATTTGGACATCAGACTGTCAGAAGTAGCTGATTGAAAGCAGAAGATGGAATGGTAAGGTGCCTGCTCATTCCTACCATAATCAGTAACAAGTAAACAACCTTTATGTTACCATTCATCAGCACTGGGAATGACATACAGCTAACTTCCTCAATTATCATTTAAAATAAATGTTTAAGTAGAATGGGAGGTTTAGGGAAAATAACATTTTCCTTTGACCTTTTTTTCTTAAAATCTAAGTGTTTCAGGGGCAGCAAGTTGTGCAAAGTTGAATAAGGTAAAACCATTTACATTATTCAGAATTTTTTCCATATCCAGAATTTTTTCAGATTTATTTTCATGCCAGAGAGAGCGTCTTTGTTCAATGACACCTGAGCATCAGTTGAAGCAAAGGTTTAGCAGGTGGATCAGACAGATGGTAGGCAGAATTCCCAAGTTTACCACTAACATTCATTGCTTCATCAAAACCAAGATAAAGCAAAACAATATTTAAAATAGAAGACTAAGCATATATCAGCTCCTTTTATGAAGACTAGTGAGCTAAATTTTGCATTCCACTGTGATTATCTTGGGGAAATTAAAACATTAACTAAAGACATTGATAAATATTTCTATCAATTTGCTCAGACAAAAAATGTTTTTTTTAACTACAGACTATAGCATAATTATTCAAAATAAACAGTGATTAACTGATCTAAATCTAGCAACACAAGGGTTTGCAAATTTGCCCTGTGGTTTACCAGCTGCGCTTTTTACTGTCTGCTCTGTGATTTTACATTCAAGCTTTGAGTTCTCAAGAGGTAGTAGAAAAACAGAACATGTTTTATAAATACATTAAGAAATGGCAGATTACTAACTTAATCATTTTTAATCATCTGAAAATGAGAGATTTATTTACAAAAAAAATATCTTTATGCAACAAATTAACAAGTCCTCATTGGATATTTACTATATGTCTGAAATTGTGAAGCATGAAAAAATAGACTTAAATAAGAAGGGATTAAAAATTGATTAAGATTCTTCCTGTGATAACAACAGATTAAGAGAAAAGAAGCAAATTAGCAATATCAAAATGGGAGAGTAGTCACTACTAAACCCATGGACATTTACAGGATAAATAAGAAATATTACAAAAAATAGTCTGCTCTAAAGTTTAATGACGTAAGTGAAATGGATCAGTTTGTTGAAAGACAATCATCAAAGCTCACATAAGTAAGAAAACATCATAATAGCCTTTAAATAAATGGAATAATAAATAAACAACATTCCAAAATAGAAAACACAATGCCTAGATATCTTCACTGGTGCATTCTATGAATCATTTAGGGAAGAAATGAGGCTAGTTTCTATAATTTGTTCTAGGAAACAGAAGCAGAGTGAACACTTCCTCCCTCATTCTGTGAGATATTCCTTGATAACCAAAATCAACTAAGACATCACAAGAAAGGGAAATTATAGGTCAATATCTTTCATGAATATCAATGCAATGATATGCAATGTTAGGAAATAAATACAATTATAAAGATAATTATATACCATGACCAATAGTTTAAGATAATATATCAAAATTATGCAATCATAACAATATATTAAAAAACAGCTTTGATAAAAAGCTAACATCCATTTAAGACAATGTAGATGATATTGATTGTCCCCATCTCCAAAACTAGCAAAGCAATATTCATAACACTTAAACAATATCCTTTTAGTAAAGGCACAGATTATAAGGTTAGTAAACAGATGTCAACTTTCCCCCCATATCTTATCTATAACCAATTGTGATTTGACATTTAAAACAAAACTTCGCTCACATTATCATCAAATGGTGAAATCTACAAGGTATATAAGGAAAATTACAAGACTGATAAAATAAATGAGGAGATATTCCATATTCATGGATAATAAAAATCAATATCATTAAAATATCAATACTCTAATATGATTTACCTTCAAATGTAATTTCAGAATCTTAGCAAGTTACTTTGTGGAAACTGACACTGAATTTTATACATAAAGGCAGAAAAGTCAATGAAATAGCAAAGAAAAGCAATGTGAGGGTACTGACATCACCTTATTTCAAGATCTAAATTAAAAGTCCAGTCAGTAATCATAATTGTGTGGTATTGCAAAAAAAAGAGACATAGTTCAATAAAAGAGAATAGAGAATCTAGAAATAAACCTAAACAAACACAGTCAACAGATCATCTACAAGAGAGCAAAGGTAATCCAATAGAGAATGAATAGTCTTTTCAGAAAAGTGTTGGAACAACTGGACAGCCTATATTTCAACCTTACACTTTTCATTCATACACAAAAAATAGCCAAATGAATCGTGCATTTAAGGTAAAAATGGGAAACCTGTACATCTTCTAGGTAAATAACATGTCAGGGATTTACTCGACCTCACTATTATACCAAAAGTCCTATTCAAGAAATAAAAGGTGGCAAATTAGACATCATTAGAATTAAGAATGTCTGTTCTGCAAAACACTTAAGAGAAAGAAACAATGTTACAAACTGGAAGAACTTTTTCTTGCACTTGACCCATATGAATTATAGCTAATAAAGGCATTGTAGTAAAACTACACTACTTTAAAAACTAAGCAATTAGGCCTGGCAAGGTGGCTCCTGCCTATAAACTTCCGCCTATGAAGTGGCCGGGGCAAGGGATCGTGATGAAAGTCCCGCCTGGGGCCAGTAGCAAGAACTAGTTCCAAAAAATAGCTGGGCACGGTGGCGCAGCCTGTAATCCCAGCTACCTGGGAAGCTGAGACTGGGGATTGCTTGAGTATATGGTACCCTGTGCAACGTGAGCCTGCTGTTCCATGGGCAAAATAGTGAGACCTACTCTCAAAAACAAAATAAAACAAAACAAACAAACAAACAAAAAACTAAGTAATTAAAAATAATAAATAAATAAGTAAATGAGAAAATGTCACTTTGACAGAAAAGGATATTAAGAATAGTAAATGGATATAGAAAATACATCAATATGACATTTAAAAACAGCGCTGACATGCCACCATACACAATAAAATTGTCAAAATCCAAATAGTGACATCAACTATTTGTAAATAATTGAAGTAGCTATTTTTGCATCATTTATTGTTTCTTAGAATGAAACATATTAGCACCATATGAGACAGATTGTGCTCCTAAATATTTAACCAAATATGCTGAAAATTTATGTTCAAACAAAGCCTGTATGTTAATTTTTATTGCAGTTTTGTACATAATTGTCAAACCCAAAGAAGCCAAAATGTCCTTTAGTGAGTGAACGAATAGATAAACAGAGGTGCATCAATACAATAATATAGTATTCAACAATATTTAAAATTTAAAAAACAGCTATGAAGCCACAAAGACATGGATGAACTATTTTTCAAAGATAAACTATTTTATCAACAAAGATAATGTTAAAAGGATGCATAAGGATGAGCTTAAGTATATAACTTTCTGTGAAATGTTAAATTATAGAGCTTGTAAAACAGAAAAGACACTTGCTGAAGATTTTAGTGGAAGGAAGGAATATGTAGAATACATGGTACTTAGGGAAGTGAAAGTATATTGTATTATACTGGAAAGGACAGCCCATCATACACTTGACAAAATCCATAGTTATCTATGCAACACAAAGAGTTTGCCCTAATTTAAACAATGTATTTTAAATAGAAACAATGTATCAATTAATCAATTGTACCAAAGTTATCACACTGATATAAGGTGCTTTTAGAGGAAATTTAGGAGCAGCAATATACTGGCTGAGGTTCATGGACATTTCCTGTACTTTCTGTGCAATATTTAAGTAAATTTAAATTGATGCAAAATAAATTCTAGTAATCAATAAAATCAACACTAAGCTAAAAATATTAGGAATTACATTGTGTGTACAAAAAATACAATATTATCGTATCTGATGAAATAAAAGCCATGAAAAATCTCTGCATATGTTTTGTGCCCTTTCTGTGATATTTACTTTGTTAGGTTTTATGTTTTTTCCCCAAAATTTTCTCATTAAATGAAAGGTCAAGTAGAATTCAGTCCATATTTAGTATTCTTTTAATAATCCTGTCCTGGGAAGATTCTATTAACCTGTTCTTTACAGGTGTTCTTCACAGGACATTACTTACCTAGAAAGTGTACCTTTTCTGCTTTGGTTTAGACTGAGTACTTACTGAGTAAGCAGATAGCTCATTTTTTCCTATGTCTCTGCCTAGCATGTTTTAATAAGGGAATTCACTCAATATGTGTAAAGAGGAAAAATTACCACAAAAGATTGTAAAGCCATTAAGTACTCACCAGCAGTCTTACTACAACATTCACAATGATAAAAGTAGATTCAATTTCATCTGTTTATATTAAAAAGGTCATATTAAATATGCTCATTCACAAAAAAATATTTGGAATTAGCAAACTAGTAATATTGAAAAGAATTATTTCATACTGTTAGGTTTTTAATGATAAGTTCAATCATAGAAAATTTTCATTAGTACAACTTCTAAACTTCCTCTTCAATTGTTCCTAAAAATACAACAACAACAAAAAAGCAAACTCCATGTTATTGAAGGCCAAAGAGCTTAGAGAGGGTATTGGCTTTACAGTCAAACAGTTTTCTAGAATTTGAAGAGTCACTAATGAGATCTGGGACCTTGAAAAGGTCAATTAACATTTGAGAGCCTTAGCCTCTTCGCATCTCATCTATAAAATGAGAATTTAAGTCCAGTTGATGGAGTTCACTGCCAGCTCCACTGTGCTTTCAATGTCATCATTCCATTCAATATTCCAGCATAAATGCATTTTTTTGAAATTAAAACTGCATTAAAATTGGAAGTATTCCACACAAAAATAAGTATACAAATTGACAATGTTTGTCATTATATTTTATTAATGTTTAATATCATCAATGTCTATTATTGATGATTTATTTATATATATTAATAAAACATGAAATATGAGGATGGTGAAATAAATTAAAATTACTTATTCTGTAGCATGAACATTAGTTTTCACATTAGCATCATTTTTTTTATTTGAGAAGCTGCATAGTTTGATGATTAACAGAGAAATAGAATGCTTTTTAAGATATCCAACTCTAGTAATTAAAGAAAGACAACTCTTGAGTATTTCACAGTCATTTAAGTTAGTTATCGACTATATTATACAAACTACAGTTGTAAATTCTCCAAAGATTCCTACTGTGTAGTTCTGGACATTGTGCAGGTAACTTCAATGTAACATTATGCAGTAAATTCAGTGACAATATTGCGGCCAGATTGACCCTGAGAATAACTTGCAAACTTCTTAATAACTCCTGTTCAGTTCCCATACCACATCCATTGAATTAAAATCTCCCAGCTATGAATTAACAAGATATATTATTCAAAGACTTCCAGATAATTCTCCTGAACACTTAGGTTTATTGTATGAATATTATGGTAGATTACTAGTAAAGTAACCTGTGTTATTTCTCTTTTCATCTTATAAGTAAGGGGATCTTACAGTTCAGTTCTATATATATTCATTTAACCAGAACAAACTAATAGATTTTAAAATTACATAGCTTATTGTCTCAACATTTCTAATAGGGGAGGATAATAACAATAACAAACACAAACAATAGCAAACATGATTATAATGTGCTGAATGATGTGCTCAGTACTTTAAGGATATTAAGCCATTTAGTCTCTACAAAAATACAATGAAGTAGGTGTTGTTACCAACATTTCCATTTATAATTGAGGAAAAGAATCTACAGAGATTTAATGTCCAAGATGTAGATAAATGTTAGGAGTTGGGGTTTGTACTCAGAATGTTGAGCTCTTAACCTGATAAGGTTACTTTATTTTACACTTTTGCTATTCTTCAGAAAGATGACATAGAATATTTTTAGCACAGGTTCATACAGGAAACTACAGTGAATCTCATAGTTCCTGATTCAATCTCAGGTTTCTTAGAAGAAAGAAGGGAGCTGTGAACAGGTACCAGGTAGTTTCTCCTGGCTATTAGTGCCCCTGATACTCTGTGCTATTCATTAGTCAACAAACAGCCTGGTGTACAGGTCTGGCAGTGTCTGAAAGCATGCAGGTCAGCGTGGGTCTCAGGCTGCCTTCCGTATCTGCTAGTTTAAGTGCTACCTTATTGGACCAGGGAATAAAGCTGAGAATGAGCCAACAAGGCTTGGCTCTCATTTCGGGCACCTGTCAACACTTGGCAAGGGCTCAGAGATTGTAGCCATTAAGTGACCACAGGATCATTTATACTTCCAAAAACTAAACCATAAATGCTGAAAGAGGCATGATAATTAGAGAAAATAGCTTTAAAATTAAATCATTTACAATATATTTTAAAAACAAAGTCATTTTGTATCTACCAGATTAGCATAGAGGTTAATATTTCCTCTTTGCTCACTCTCTTCTCACTAGAACATCTGCTAGTTTTCATTTTATAAATACCCTGACAGGCTGATATATCAACTAGCTGCAATTATGTTACCATTTAGCTTTTTAATGTTGAGCTGTTGGAAAAGATCATTGTCTGGCTTTAATATTATCCACAGTAATGTAGTACGCTCGTTCTTTTTAATTCCATCCAACCACTTAAAGACTTTTTTCCTAGAAATATTGTAAAGTATGTATGATGAAACACACGACCATTGATTTAAAAGTCATAGAGATTTTGCAAATATTTCACAACCATCCTTTAAAGTGTACATCAAAGTCAGCAGGAAAGTATGGGAGGCTTAAGATGAACAATTTGTTCCAGTTTTCCTAGGAATTCTCCAGAATAAAAATGGAAAATTCTCATCTTCTGTTCAATACTTAGTTCTAGGTATCCAACCCAGTTGGTGGGTGTATTCTTCTTTTGCTACATAACATATTGCCACAGTTTTAATATTTAAAACTACATGACTATGTATTTATTATTTCTGGGATTTGTGGGGTTTTTTGTTTTTGTTTCTGTTTGTTTTTTAAGTCAAGGTAAAAGATTCAAGTTAGAGGACTCAAAATGCTCCAATCATCATGTAGACTGCTTTGTTCTCTTTTTCTCTTTGAAGCTCAATTGGAGAACTGCTTCCAAACTTACTCTGGTATTGGATCAAATGGCTTGTTACCACAGCCTATCAGCAGATCCATCTTGTGTATCTTTGTCAGTGTTCTCACAGATTGGCATTTCACTTCCTCTATGTCAACAGAGAGAAAATCTATTTTGTGTATTCTCAGAATTGAAAATTACAGTGTAATCACTGGTCTATGGCATTGCCATAATCCAGTTTCTGCATCCTGATGGTATGTCTTATTTTTCTCTGAATTTTGCAACCAGAACAACTTCTTGATATCATAGTGATGCTTATGCTTTAATGCTAATCCTGGATTCTTCCATTAAACATGTAGATGACAGTGGTTCTGTAATTATTGTTGTAGTCAACACCTTTGCTTTTATATGATTACTTTGTCTTTTGTGGTCTCTACTGTATTAACTCTCCAGATTATGTTGTATATAAAGACTAGAACATATATTTAATGAAATGTTGATAAGAGAATTATAAAAGTCAAAGCATGTTGACTAATTTCTTGACAACTTGTCTAATTTGACTTATTGGCATGATCATGAAAATGATAAGACCTCATGGGGGCATTAAGTTTCATATTAATTTTGCATTTTATAGATTCTTCATAAATTATATATAATACTTAAAGTAATATATAGATGTAACTTTTCATGAAATGACATCTATGCAACAATCAGTCTTAAAATAATATGCACAAATAAAATTTGAATCGATTCTTCATAAATGCTATATATGGCAATATGATATATATATTGCATCATTTGCTATAAGATTATATATTAATACAACTCTGAATTACTACATGGTACCAAAGTATTTATATAAATTTAACTTCTAAATATTTAACTCATCATTTTCAAAATTATAACTCTGTCTTTAAAAATGTTTTGCATTTTAAAATAGACAATTTTCTTAATGAAAAAGTGAACAGTAGCTAAGAAGTATGAAACACACTCTGTCATATCATCTATTTCCTTACTATAATCAATGCTGATCATAATTCTAGAATTTGTGAGATAGATGAAAGAGATATAGCTAACATTTCCATGTTGGATAGATAATTCATTATGTTATTACTTATTAATTTTATTAACCCCACTCACTAATTTTCTCTCATCTTTATTTGCTTGACCCCTCAAAAAAGATCATTTAATTAATATATTCAGAATAAAATGAGGTTTCATGTACTGCTAATTTTATTTGTTTTTTTATGAAAAGTGAATTGTAACATCTAAATAATTAACTTATTGAGGCCATCCAGGAACTACTGCTACTCACATGTGAAAATTTACCTTCCCATCAGGAAACAGTATAGTAACTAACTAGATGAAACATATAAAGCAATAAACTAAATTAAAGGCAAAATATGATTAGAACCAAAGTAATGATCTGCATATTAAATTTTCCTACAATTCAGACAATTGAGAAGACCTGAGTGTGAAAATGATTCTCAGAATTTGTGAGATTGAAGTTTCCTTAAAGATGTGTAAGTGACCCCTGAAAAGGACACTCTAGAATACAAAGGTGTGGATACAGCAATCTATAAACTTCTGTTAATGTTAACTCAGAAAATATTCAAGGTGTATTGATAAAATTTAGAAGATGAAGTTAAGAGCAGCATTTATTGACATGTTATTAATCCTCACTCTCTCACTCTTGCTCTCTGTGACAGGCATGAGGCCTCGAGTTAGCTATGATCATCTTCTTAGACAGATGTGCAGTGCAGAAGTAGAGAGATCTCTGAGAAGGTGAGAAAAGTATGCTCTAAAAGAATCTCTTCCTAAATCAGTGCCTCTCTATGCAGATAAAATCAAAGCAACCTCATTAGTAACTTCGACTTAAGCAGGTAAGAAGAAAAACTCACGTCGAACAAACAGGATAGCAAAGTTAATATAAAAATTCAAACAAGCATTTGAATTGTGACCACTTGTGACCACTTCCTATTCAATTCAATAAAGCATAGCTATAGAAATTAAAAGGGAATCATTATGACTAAAACAGGAATGCAGTCATTTACTATATTATAAACTCTTAAAGCTGCAGATCCTTAGAAGTGATCTTTGGAAACCCTCATTTAACAAAAGTATAGAACAAAAAAGGAAAATTTTGCTTAAATTAGATAGCTTATAAATGGTGAGTGGTTAGTCTCCACATCTTTGGAATCTGTTTTCAGACAATTTCATAAATTTCAATCAATTTCATAAATTCATAGATGATTACAAATTTATAATAACTATCCCAATAAATGTGAGCAAGTTCATGCAAACCTGTTTACTTAGTATAGGGAGATCATATTTATAGGCAGTTCAACAGCTTTCCCAGAGAGTCACTGTTTTTTTCATAGAAATATATATTGTTCAGAGAGCTAATGCATTTTAAGAAAATAATTAGTTTTGCAATCAGTTAAATTTTGACTAAGAGCTTTCTTAAATTTTTGTTTGTTTGTCAGCCAAAATTTAAATTGTGGTTAATGCTAAAAAGCTTCTGTACAGCAAAAGAGACAACAGACCAAACAAAAAGAAACCCAATCGAGTAGGAGAAAAAATTTGCCCTCCACAAAAGTAATAAAGGTTTGATAACAAAGATCCACAAAGAACTCACACAACTTAGCAAAAATAAAACAAGAAGCCTAGTCAAAAAATGGGGAGAACTAAAAAGACACTTCTCCAAAGAGGAGATACAAATGGCCAACAGGCCCAAGAAAGAATGCTCAGCGTCACTAGCAATCAGGGAAATGTAAAGCAAACCCACAATGAGATACCACCTACACCAATAAGAAAAATCCACATCGAAAAAATGGGCAACAAGTGCTGTAGTGGATGTGGAGAGAAAGGAACACTCTTACACTGCTGGTGTGAATGTAAACAGGTCCAGTCACTATGGAAAGCTGTGTATAGGACCCTCAAACTTATGAAAGTGGAACTACTATTTGACCCAGCAATCACTCTTCTAGGAATCTTCCCAAAGGAGATGGCAATACCTAAAGGGAAACATCTGCTTGGATGTTTACTGCAGCACTATTTATAAGTACAAGGACATGGAAACAACCCAAATGTCCCAAAACAGATGAATGGATGAAAAAAATGTGGTATATGTACACAATGGAATATTATTCATAGATCAAAAATGACAAGCTTGATGAATTTGAGATAACGTGGCTATACCTAGGATAAATCATATTAGCAGAAACAAGTCAGAAAGTAAAAGACAGAATCTAAATGGTTTCATTAATATATAGGACATAGGAAAAACAAACAAAAGGCCAGGAGGGAAAGTCAAAACAAGCTAATAACCAAACTAAACCACACAACTTGGGGAGAGGGGAAGGGAGTGGTGGAATGAATGGGAGCAGTCAGGGAGGGGAAGTGGTGGTGGGTGATCCCCAGAGAATATATGGGGATATATATATATATATATATATATATATATATATATATATATATATATATATATATAATTTAAAAATTTTAAGATGTGGTTAATGATTGTGGCTATATAAATTCTGTTCTATTAAAATGGAAATTAAAATGTTATAAAGACATAGTTATACCAATCATATGCACACATATATGTTGTACACACACAGACACACATACACACACTCCTGAGAATCTGAATATCTGATTTTTGGCCTTATCTGTGTCAAGTATTAGACTTTGTAATATACATGAACCTCACTTCTTAATCTGAAAAATAAAAATATCTATTTCACAATGGTTAGTTGAGGATCAAATGAAATATATCATTTACAGAAGAGACATAGTGTCTGGCACCTGGTGAACACTTGATTAAATTATAGTTATTTTTATGACCGACCATATGTGATATAGTTATAGTTTTTATGATGTCTAATTATAATAGGGCATATGAGCAAGAGCATTGACTGGTATAAATACATCCTACTTTCAAAATTTAAAAAATACAAAAATTGGAAAATTTAGGTCATGTGTCTTTCTTTACCACTAGTCAAATAAGTTGAATGTAATGTAAAGATCTTTTTTGATAGCAAAATTAGAAATGTTTGGTATTCTATTTTTAATTCTTTACCAAAGGATAAATATAAGGGAATTGTGAAAATTGAATACCGCTTAGTCTGATTCATAGGACTACAAGACAGAAAATTTGCAGTTGAAGATTAAGTTAGCCGTATTTCTTTACACCCACCATATTTCTTATAACTCCCTTGAACCTTTCTTTTTCCCATTCCCTTTTCACCTCAGAAACCTCACTTCATTTATTAATGTGACTAATTTTATTAGTATTTTATTTTGTCAAATTATCTGGTATGTAAATATCCAATATTTACCTTTAAATTCTGGTCTGTTTTACTACATAATTCACTCAAACCCTTTCCATTTTCTTATAAATAGCAACATTTCATCTTTTCTTGTGGCCTAATAGTGTTTCTTAGAGTGGCTATCTACCACATCTCTGGATCCTTGCTTCTATCGAAGGTCAGTGCAGTTGCTTCCATATCCTACTAAAGAGATATGTAATAAACATTGTGGAACATAAGTTTTTGAGTTGATCATTTCATACTCTTTGGATAGATGCCTGGAAATAGGATGTACCATATGATATTTCCATTTGTAGTTTTGAAAGTAAATCAAGATCAATTCCCAAAATGGTGCACCAGTATACATTCTCACCAACAGTGGGTAGGGTTCTTCTTTCCCCACTCCTACCTAATACTTCATATGTTTTTGTTCTTAATATGTGACATTTTCAAGGGTGTGAGATGATATCTCATTGGGGTTTTCACTTGCATCTCCCTTCTTAAAAGCAGTGATGATGTTTTCTATCTATTGGCTTTCTGGATATATCTTTTGGTGAATTGTCTCTTCAGATTTTCTGCCTATTAATAGTATTGATTATTTTTCATTGCTGAATTGTATACTTTGGATATTAATCACTGTTATGCTATGTGTAAATATACTCTTTTTCCAATTTAGTGAAATTATTTTATTCTAATTATACTTTCATTCTGTAACAGTTTTTTCACTTTAGATGATTGCAAATATTATTTTTACTCTATTTGCCACAAGTTTTGAGTCTCCAAAACATTTTTATCACTGATTATAGACATAGCCAATGTTTTCCTCTACATATTTTATTGGTCGGTGTCATATATCAAAAGATTTAATCCACTGAAATACATCTTTTTTACATGTGTTTTTGCACTGTCCATTTTCATCCCTTTATATATGGGATTTCTCTTTTCACAACTGCAACTTAGAAATTTGCTTTATCCCATTGTACAGTTATGGTCACTTATATGCTATACACACACACACACACACACACACACATATATATATATATATATATATATATATATATATAGTGTGTATGTCATGTGTGCATATATATGTTTTATAAATTACATCTTAATATGTATGTGGATTTACTTCTGGGATTTTTATCTCACACTATTGATCAATATGTCTATTTTCATTTTAATGGAATATTGTTTTAATTACTACTGATTTTAGTATATTTTAAGTCAGATAATGTGATGCCATGGTTTGATTTCACTATTTAAGGTCTTATATAATTACATATACATTTCATTATATTGCTTTAGGTAAGATAATCATTTTGATTATACTTATTTCCATATCTGTAAACACAAAATGACCTTCCATTTTCTTATATCATTTCAAGATTCTAAAATAGAGCATTTAACTCTATGAATACAATAAAACACTAAATTTTGGGTTTATTGGAGTTTTTCACATATTTCTTTTGTCCTTTATTTTTAGACACTGTAATAAAGAATTCATTAATAAAAATTTGAGGCTTTCTTACATGTGCACCTGTTAGTCAGAGTAGATTATCTGCATCCCATTAGCTTAATATATGAAGTTTATTTCCATTGTATGCAAATTTCAATGTTGATATTCCAAATATGTCCCCTAAATGTGACTCATCAATTCAAGAAAATTGCATTGCATGGAAACCACATATTCAACACACCACAATCAGTGCTGACTTGTGCTTCCCACCCTTTGAATATCATTCCACTTGTCAGAACTCAATCACTAGCTGTACCTCACTTTACCAGGGATGGGGAAAGAAGTTTAAGGATATTGAGGAAATAGGAAGAAGAAACACAGTGTAAGATTCTAAAATTTGACTTATTTTAATGGGAAATTCTTGTGGCTTAAATGATGCCTCAAAAGAAAAAAAAAATGAAGTGCTCAAATTCTAGCCCTCAGCACCTTAAATGCTATAAATGTAGCATTATTTGGAAACTCTATGGAAATATGACCTTTGCAGATGTCATCAAGTTGTGATGAAGTCATCCCAACTGTATTGGAGTGAACCCTAAACCAATATTACATGTTTCCTTATAAGAAAACAGAAGTACACAGAGGAAGACATATGTGCACCTCTGCAGATATATAAACACATGTCTAGATAAACAATGCATTGAAAATGGGAGTAGAGATGGATTGGAGTGATTCTACCACAAGGCACAGGATACCTAAAGCTATCAGAAGCTGGATAAGACATGGAGACCTCTTCTAGAGGTTTAAAAGTGTACCTTGGCTCTACAGATACCTTATTTCTGGACATCTATTCTCCACAATTATGAGATAATGAATTTATGTTGTTTCACACCACCTATTTCATGATACTTTATATAGCAGCCCTGGGGAACTAAAAGGGAATTTTGTTAAACAGAAACAGGGAGTAATGTAGAAGACAATTTATTTTTAAGCGTAAAACAAATTTGAATATCAAAAGCAATCATATTTTATATTTGGCACAGAATAATTCTAGTGGATATCTTTATTGTTCTACATTATTTGCAGAATAGCAACAACATTACTTTCTTTTGCTTGGCATTAGAAGAGAAATGAGCTAAATGCAGGATGATTGCTATTTGGGGTATGAGTTTAATAATAAAAAGCTTATATATTTGAATGGGGCAACAGGTTAGTAACATGTGGCTGCCAGCCATCCAATTATCTAACTTAATTATCTAGATGCCGAGTACATTAAAAAAAGAAAAGAAAAGACAGAAAAGAAATCACACAGCTAGAGGTCAAAAGAGCAATTAAAGATACAGAGAAACTCTGCAGGGGAAGGATTTCTTTTCAGCAGCTATTCTGTCCTCTTTATTATATTGGACCAATTTCACATCTTCATCCAAAATAAGAGCTGAAAAGCAAGTGGTGAGGTGTTCCTTTCTTATGCTAAAATATTCAGATTTTCCTGGTGTAATCATACCTTTCCATTTATCATCTTAATTCATTATCTCCAATATTAAATATTGACCTTCAATTTTACTCAGTTTAAATAATTGCACTATTTTTCTTTCCCTTGGTACCTAACTTTTCAAATTCCATATTTGCTGAATAATTTAACATAACAAAGTTTTATTCCCCTAGCTATTGCAATCTAGCTTCTTTTCAAAGTATATGCTAAAAATTTCACTTGGAAAGCCAGTGTTATTCTCATCCCTTATTACTTTTAAAATCACTTTTCTACTTGACATTGGTAAAATACAGGGTAAACTCATTTTTTTTCTTACCTCTCATAAAAAGCGATCCCAGCTCTTGTTCGTGCATAAGGAATTGAATAAAATGCTTTTTTATCTGAGCCTTTAAGTTCAGAGGTGATAGCAAGATGACAAAAGGAATATTGCTAGGTAGATGCAATAGGGAATATAATCTTTTAGATCTGCATGAGGTACAGGCAAGTGAAGAAGTGGACTTGTGTGTCCTCGTGGCAAGCCGCTGCGCCTCACAGAAAGGAACATAATTTAGTACAAAGTGCAAGTCGACAGAATCCAAATCCCATTCTTTAACCTGATCTTCATTTTTATTTGACCATTCTAGATACTTACTTCAGATCACTTCAGTGCTCAGTGGGATTAACCGCATCTTCCCTTTCTGTGTCTTTACAACATATCAGATCTTTGTTTCAAGTTGGTGAATATTATCTCCCCAATTTTTGAATTAATACTATCAAAACAAGATTCCAGAGAAAAGGAACATCAATGATTAAGGAAAGAAATTGCTTGGCTAATTCATTCCCAACAAGGTAGTCAAAATACCTAACTGAATTATTTTAAACAATCTCAGTTTATCTTGCTAAGTAGGTTCAACAGCCCTTATCTGGTTTGCACAGTCTGTTCTTGCACAGAGGACCCACATTATAAGTGATACGAAACAGCTGAGGGCTTCATTAGACTACAAGATCTCCTCTGGGGAGGAGGTAAACCACCATTTTCTGAATTTGCCACATGGAAGAATGTTCTGTCCTCTGCACCTGAACAGATGCCCCAGTGTTACCCAGTTTCCCAGCATCTAATCACACATAGATCCTCTGATTTAGCTTTGCTCTTTATCCTTTTTTCCTCACCACTATCCTTAGCCTGTTCCACCACCCCTTTTACCTTTTCTCCCCACCTTCTATCTTAACCTCAGAAAACTCATTTTATTTTTAATGATCTCTAGATTTTATAAATAATTTATTTGCTGAAATATCTGCTATATAAATGTCTAATATTTTCTTTGTCGTTGTGATTTGTTTTACCAGACATAATTCCCTGAAACTTTTTCCATGTTGCTGTCGTTGAAAGCATCTAGTCTTTTTTATGCTGGCTATTTTATGGATATTGTAAATAGTGCTGCAATAAATGTTGTAGAATGAAGTTTTTTGAATTAATGACTTCTGAATTCTTTGGACAGTTGTGCAAGCATTGCATCAGTGGATCCTATGGCATTCTCATTTTCAGTTTTAGGTAAATCTAGACAACTTTCCAAAATGGTTGCACCCATTTCCATACCACAAAACATAATGACTCAATCATTGTTGACTGCATTGAATTGGGGAAACCTACCTTTGGAAAAAAGGACAAGTATTAATCTGGTAAGTATTTTTAGACTTATGTGGATTACATTGACTATTTCCATTGTAAATGTCAGAAAAGTTAAGATAGGTTGTATTTAGATGACTTGAAATTAAGACTATATTGCAAAAAAAAAAGTAAGGTTATTTTACTTTGAGTACTTTGATTTATTTAGGAGATTATCACAGAATTTCAGTGTTTACCTAAAAATTTAAGTGACTTATAAGCTGGTCTGGCCAGGCACTGTGGCACGAGCCTGTAAGCGACAGCTTACGGAGTCGTGACTGGGCTTGGGGATCGTGGTTCTAGTCACGCCCGGAGCAACACAGTGAGACCTAGTCCCAAAAAATAGCTGGGAGTGATGATGTGCACCTATAATCCTAGCTACCTGGGAAACTGAGGCTGGTAATTCCTTGAGTCCATGGTACCACAGTTAACGTGAGCCTGTAGTTCCATGGGCAAAAATAGCGAGACCTAGTCTCAAAAAAAAAAAAAAAAAAAAAAAATGTCAAATGAGGTTGGATTGATCCCTATTACATGTTTTTTTACCTTCTCTATTTTAGGTCATAACATTTTTTTCTTATTTATTTGTCTTATTTTCCCTTTTATACCACTCAAAATAAACAAAGGAAAGGATTTATCTATCAACTCATTTAAAAGCTGGACTAAACAAGAGAATAAATGACAAGACAGGGGGACCTAAGAAGGTTGAATAAAACTCAAAGGCTATGCATGTCCTATTTGTTCACCATCACTACTAAAATTAGTCTCTTCTTTGTGTCCATTTCTCGGCATTTTTATAAACAATTATAATTGTTTCAATTATCTAATATACCCTTGATTTACAAGACTTGAAAACTGATTAAGTGCCCAGCTACTACTCCAAATAATAAGTGTGGTTCAGTCATTGATCTACTCAACTAGTCAATGGCATCATTTACAAAACTGAAGTGAAATTTGAGGAGATTCTGAAATTTTTTTATACTTGATGAGAATGATTATTGTAATAAATTCAAAATAAAAGTACTTATGATTACTGTCATATTTCTTATTGGGAGTATTAAAGATATGGGAGACCCAAGAAAAAGGAGGGCTTGTTCGACGTACATCTCTGGATTATCAAAAATCGCCTGCATGGTTATAGGACTCTCAAAATTAAAATGCAAAGACCCTTGTCCATTATGACTAAGAGTTTCAAAAGGAAGGTAGAAGAGCATTAAGCCAAATGTAAACCTCTACTGAGTGTCTTAGCCTTCTGAGATTGGGCAGATTGTATGCCCCAGATTTTGACTCTACTGAAAAATTTTTTTAATATTTTTTTCAGAGACCTCTTATGAACTTGTATTTTATGTAAATTATGAAATTTCTTTTCAATGTCATGTCATATTCTTTTTCTTCTTTTGCTGCAAATAGTAATACACTTTAAAATAAAATACTATTTTGTGGTTGTTCAAGACAGACTTAAAAGAGAGATAACAAGTTGACTCTTATTAAGTTATGGATGAAGGAAATTTTCTAAACAAATTGAGTAGTAAATTACAGGAAAGAAAAATCAAAAATTAAAGTCTCTCAAGAAGAATGGGAAGAGTATGATCTAGATTCCACAGGGCACAACAGACTCCAACAGGAATTTGGAGCTAAATTAGATTCTATTACTAATGTTCTGCAAAATGAATGCCTGATCCCAGTCCCCTGTATGCTTTTGGGGGGAAAATGTTCTTCTGTAATGCCCAAGTTAGAACTTTAAAGGTGATTACTAATGAGGTGATTTGATTCTAGTATAACTAACATAGATTATGAAACTTTGGGGAACTTTCAATCAGTAGCCTCAGGAGATAATTTAACATGACCTCTACAAATAACTCCCTTTTGGATATTGGCAAGGATTTATACTTAATAAGAAAAATCAATCAAAAGTAAGAATCAAAAAAAATTTTGCTGAAATATTAGTAGATTTAAAAACATAACAACAAAAAACTCAAAACAGAAAAAATGTTCTATACTCTCTATACTATAACTTGACCTCACATGCAGGTCAAAGAGGAGTATACTGTACTGAACAGTAGATTTATTAGTACAGAATATATAAAGTAATGGAATAAAAAAGAGAAAAATTTCATATTAGCTAATCTGGATAAGGACAATTTGAAGTATAGTAACATTTGTATAAGCAAGAAACTGTGATTTCAATTTCTAACTTCAAGGAAAGATGATATTGAAAGATAGAGTTAGACTTACAAGTGTGTTACTTAAGAACTCTGAAGAGTTGTCATGACATTGTACTTTGAAAACTGAAGAGATAAATTCAGACAATTAGTTTAATAAATATGTATACGTTTTTTTATTTCTTTCTTCTAGACAATTTCTAGACACTTTCTAAAGTTCAAATATCAACAGATAGATCTATTCTTTCACAGTAACCACAAGCAAAAAATAAAATTTAATATAATCTAAAATATATCTTTTTCTCTGGCTTGATCTTCATACCAAATCAGACTACCTGGAACTTTTCCCATACAGGTTTGCTTGCCATTGGGGGGGGGGGGATGGAAATGGGTCAAAGTAGAAATTCCCTATATTTTCTGTTTGTGGTATGGTAAATAGTAAAGTTTTTTTTTTTTCTGTAGTTCAATGACAAATAAAAATAATAACATTTACCTAGAAGAGAATTTGATATGAGGCAAATCAAATAATCTGGTGGGAGACAGAAATAAGAACAGAGTCAAATAAATCTTTAAAGTTAAGATTTCAAATGGATATGTCAATTTGGGTAGATAAAAAGAAATTCACATTCAGAATAGACTTTATTTTGTTTCTTTGGAGAGGCCCTATGATAACATAAATTTATATACACACTAAATAATTTTATATTAAAAAAAGAATCTTCTGGTAAGACACCTAAAGTTACAGGGTGTTCAAAGTTGTTAGTAATAACAACTGCATTTAATATTTTACATTTGTTATGACAATGAGTCCATGAAAAACAAAAAGAGAGAGAATGGAGGTATTACAATCCCAGACTTCAAATTATACTACAAAGTCATACTAATTAAAACAGCATGATCTAGCACAAAAATAATCAGAGCAACGGATCAGAACAGAGTGCCCATAAATAAACTGTACATATATGGTAAACTATTCTTTGACAAAAGGGAAAAAAACATACACTGGAACAAGGAAAGCCTCTTAAAAAAAACAGTGCTGGGAAAAACTGGACCATGACATGCAAAAAAAAAAAAAAAAAAATGAACCTAAACAACTCCCTGAACAAAAACCAACTCAAAACAGATGAAAGACTTGGATGTAAGAACTGAAACCATAGAATACATAGAGAAAAACCTGGGCAAAACCGTTCATGAATTACACTTCAGAAATACATTTCAGGACACATCTACAACTGGCAAAAAATGAAGGAAAACATAACAAGTTGGGACTATATCAAACAACAAAGCTTCTGTACAGCAAAAGAGACAATAACCAAATCAAAAAGAAACCCAACTGATTCGGAGAAAATTTTTGCCCTCCATACAAGTGATAAGGGTCTAATAACAAAGATACACAAAGAACTCACACAACAAAAATAAAGCAAAAAAAAAAAATTAAAAAATGAGATAAACTAAAGACACTTCTTCAAAGAGGAAATACAGATGGCTAATAGGTATATGAAAGAATGTGCCATATCACTAATTATCTGGGAAATGCAAATAAAAACTACATTGAGATACCATCTTACACCAATAAGAATGGTCTATATAAAAAAAATGGGCAATAACAAGTGTCGGCACAAATGTGGAGATAAGGAATGGAATTATGGAATATAATTCCAATATATAATTAAGGAATTATATTGCTGGTAGGACTGCAAGCTGGTCCAACCACTAAGGAAGGCTGCATAGAGGACCCTCAAACAACTGAAAGTGGAACTACTATTTGACCCAGGAATCCCACAAATGGAAATCTACTCAAAAGATACAAAAACACTAATTTGAAAAGACACCTATATTCACATTTATTGCAGCACTTTTACAATAGCTAAGATATAGAAACAACTCAAATGTCCCAAACGGACAAATGGCTGAAAAAGATGCGGTATATTTACACAATGGAATATTATGCATCAATCAAAGAAGACAAGCCTGTCATTTGCAGCAACATGAATGGAACTAGAGGGAATCCTCTTAGTGGAAATAAGCCAGAAAGAAAAAGAGAAATATGGGATAGTCTCACTTATCTGAGGATATAAGGAAAATAGACAAACAAATGGTTAAGAAAAAATTTAAAACTGCCAATAAAGCTGAAGCATAGAGCAAGAAAGGGGAGAGTTGAGAAAATGGGGGAGGGGAGGGCACAAAAGACTGAGATAGTGCATGGGTGATAAAGTGATGGGAGAACCTTGGGGAAGACAATTGATGTAATATATATATACATATTTTACACATATATGTATATATATGAACAATCAATAAAAAGTAAATAAAAATAGTTTCTCTATAGGAAAATATGTTTAGTGCTATTTCTAAGTTATCTGGTAATATACAAGGAAGAATTGAAGGGAAGCACAGCCAGCCCATTCCACCCTTTGTCATTAAGGAAAAGCTGATGGGTGCTATTGTTTCTCCTCCTATATTGGCATTGGAGATGGTTCCCATTCCTCAAGATGAAAGTTCTTTTCAGTCACACATCTTTCTTTGTAGAAATTCTTACACTAAAACTTTCTTGTCTTTACATCTGTTGCCAAAGGCAGGCGGCAAAATATCCAATGTGTATATTTCATTTCAAAGTTCTGCTAGGCCAACGTCAATTGATAATTGATGAGTCCTTAAGCCAAATATCAATCTCAAGAAGTGTTTTACTCCAATGTATGTTTCAAGGCACATTAGAATCAAATTTTTATTCAAAGAATGAATAATCAATACAGTGAACAAGTATAGCTGATTAATATAACATAAATGAGCAGAAATATATCTTATACTCACTTTCTTTAACTCATACTAATATTTTTCCCTTCAATCATAGTGTTGGGTGATCAGTTGTTTGTTGCCTCCAAAATGCAATATTATGTATCTTTTAATAGCTGAGTAATATTTTATTACAGTTTCTTTAACCAGCCATCTGTTGAAAGACACTTAAGTTGTTTACATTATTAAATTAAAAAACTCCATGCTTTAGAGGAAAGGTAGAAAAATATGTAAGAAAGATAGTTTTCTTTTTCCTCAAGTACTGTAAAGATGATATTCTACTTATCATTTGCATAATCTCCAGTGGGAAATAATCTATCATCTACATTTTTATCTTTCTTTATGAAATATGTATTTTTCTGCATTTCTATATTTTCATAATTAGCACTGGATTTAAGAATTTGACTAATATTTTATTTCCATATATCTTTACTTAGACTTTCTAGGGATTATTGAATATATAGATCATAGTTTTAATAAAGTTTAAAAAAAATCCTGCCATTATTTTTAAATGCTTTTTTCACCTTTATTTTTTTATTATCTGTTGGAAATTCCATATGCCTATATATTCAGCCCTTTAAAATTGTCAGAACTGTCTTCTTTCACTTTCAATGGTTTTATTTATTTTAAAAGTCACCACTACTTTTCTGCAATTTCTGCTCATCATTAACTTTATCCTATATATTTCTCATATCAGGTATTTTATTCATTTTATTTTGGTCTAGAGGGTTGTTGCTGATCCCTTCATATCTAACATGCCATACTTAACTATTTGAACATCTGGCGTGTAGTTTTAATTGTCTGAATGACCTTATCTGTTAACAGTTTTGAGTCAGTTTGAATTAATTCATTTTGCATTACATTTGGGTTCATATTAATTTTTGTTGCCTAGTTACCAAATATTGGGTATCAGGTATTGTAAAATTTGCCTTATTTGAAACTGGTTATTTGGGGATATGTAAATTATTATTTAAAGCTGTCCTTAAGCATAATTACACTACTTGGAAGCAATACGATACCTTTGAGTCTCACTGCTAAGATATTTCAAATGGAATTATGAAAGTGTTTATTTTAGGAAAAAGGTATTTTATTATTCTGAAATATATCCCTTCTAAGTACTTTATTAAATTCCATGAATTGTGAGGTTTTTCCACTCTAAATTTTAGGAACAGTACTATTCTATTTAAATCTGAGTTGTTTTTCCCTCAAGAACAGAGTTTCTTTAAACACCTTTTCCTGTCATTATTTTATAAAATACTGATGTGCTGAATCATCATGGGTTCCCTCTACTGTTACTCCCTCATTAGAGTTTTCTCCCCCAGCCTCTTTCTTTTCTGACACTATCATCTGGGATCTCCCTGTATGTGCTACTTTTTAAATCCAGGGAAGCCATCCTTTCCTCCTGGTTTCCACCTTCTTGTATCAGTTTCTAACTTTCTTGAATTAGGTACTAAGTTGTGGCAAGGAGAGAGTTCACTTTATCTTTTTCATATCTCAGGAATTACTCTCCTTGGTGTCTGATTTAACATCTTCAAAAATGTTTGTCTTTCTTTCCCCTCCCTCCCGCTTCCCTATTCTTTTTCCTCCTTTCCTACTTCCTACTTTTTTTCTTGTTTTTTTTTTTTTTTTTTTTTTTTTTTTTTTTTTTTTTTTTTTTTTTTTTTTTTTTTTTTTTTTTTTTTTTTTTTTTTTTTTTTTTTTTTTTTTTTTTCTTTTTTTCTTTTTGGTCTATCTTTTACTTCTTTCTTTCGTTTTCTGTTGTTGTTTCAGGTAAAAGGGTAAGTCTAGTTCTTGCTCTTCTATCTCAGTCTGAGCAAGAATTCTCATTCTTTTATTTTGACTTTTATAAATGATTAGAATAATATTTGATGAAGGATTTTTAATATGCTCACTGCTTTTATAAATCTTAAAATTTTAAACAAAAAATAAACATATTCATATTGATAGTAACAATTTCTGACCTAAAGGAAACTATTATAAACCAGAATTATAAAATATTTATGATACAAAAATTCCCTTTTTTTAGGGAAAATTACACAAATGTTTAGAAATCATTTATGGGTCACTCTATACCGAATATCTAGGTTTTATTTTATGAACACTTTTCTATTGAAACTACATACACACATACATAATAAAGGTAAGATAACTGAAAAAGTAGAAAACACTATTATTCCATTAGAAAAGTTAAATTATTCTAAAAATATTTTCAAATATAGTTTGAATTTCTCATAAGTAGACATTTGGGTTGCTTTCATATTTTTTATTTTTATGTTTTATTTTGTAATCATACAATGTTGGTCATGTTTGTATGGTTGTATTGTACCCCTTATTCCCCACCCCACCCTATCCCCTTAGCCCCTCCCCCTCCTCTGGTCACTCCAACTCCACTAACTGCAAGCTGTTGGTCTATGTTTGACCCACTGGTCTTTTTTTTTTTTTTTTTTTTTTTTTTTTTTTTTTTTTTTTTTTTTTTTTTTTTTTTTTTTTTTTTTTTTTTTTTTTTTTTTTTTTTTTTTTTTTTTTTTTTCTTTTTTTTTTTTTTTTTTTTTTTTTTTTGAACTATGTCCTTTTTCCCTGAGTGCAAATTTGTGCTCTTGAAATGCAACAGATGAGGATGCTTGGATCTCCAGGAGTTCCTGAGGCAGTTAGTCAGGCTGAACACATTTGGAACTTGTTATCAGGCATATATGTGGTATGCTTCTCTAGGATGCTTTCATATTTATAAACTAAAAAAAAAGAAAAAAGTTTCCCTCTCAAAAGAGAAACTATCCCATTTTCTACAGTGTTCTAGGACTTGTGAATACTTATCTAAAGAGACTTGGTCATTTGAGTAAAATTATAACATATTAAAGAAAAGATGGTATTGTAATTTGCAGTGGCAATATTGATAAATCTATCCTGAAATCATTAAAATAACTGTTCTTATATAATCAATTTTTCCCAAAAATATTGCATCAAATTTTATTAGCTCGGGTTTAAACATGAACAAATTACATAATCTAGTGTAGATTAGCAAGGAAAATATAAAATTGAGTTAAAGCAATTTTCTCTTATTTTACTATGAAATTAAGGATAGAAGGACAATATGAATATTTTATTTTAACCGTCCATAGAAAACAACTTTGAAAATTATACGAGACTATCTTCTCAGGAAAACAAGAAAATAATCTCTTATAATTTTCAAAGTTGCTCTTTTTTCATTTTGACTGAAGGTATTACTTTTCATTCTAAACAAATACTTGCCTTAGAACTCATCAACACCCATGAGATTATAATCCCACAAACTCTCTTTCTGTGACATGTTCCTGTTTCAACTGTTCTGACCTTCTAAGGAGATGTCTATCATAAAGCTCTCCTCTGGTCTTCTAAATCAAATTACCCCATTGGGGTTATTTATTTATACTTTTGTGTAATTATAGAGCAAAATGCATAAAATGAACCATTATTCAGGAATTATTTTATAATTTGGGCTAAGATGTGCTCTCTGAGCCTTTTTTGTCATTTTCCATCACTGGCATTTTAAGAAGTTTGTTTAGATATACAAATATCATTTTCATTAAGATAACAAGAGAATGACTTCAGCATAGCCTTAGTTGGAGCCTTCTTTCTTATGTACTAGCTGTTTCAGCAGAGGGAATACAGACTTGGCAAAGGTGTTGGAACATGGTATTTGAAGTTAGAGAGCAAATGTTAAAAGCTCAGTTATATTACTTCCAAGTTTGTGTTTCTGGACAAATTCATCACATGTATATATCTCAGTCTCCTCATCTATGTATGCTTGGTACCAAATGTACCCGTATGGGTCCATAATGATACCATAATAATAGGTTTGTTCTAAATATTAAATGATGCAACATAGATATCCCACATGCTAACTGGCAAATAGCAAGTTCTTAATCGATGTCATTATTATGACTAGTAGTTATTTATGCAACAGCACTTACTGAGTAACTATATGTTTTATGATAGGGCTATAATTATGGTTAAAACAGAAATACTCTGGTCACTGTGCAGATGTACATAAAAACAAAGAATAAGACTGACAAGAATATCACTGTTTAGTTACAGCTATAATAAAACATTGATGAAAAAGAATAAAACAGTTGTTTAGCTATTAAAAGAAGTAAGAAAATGCAATTTAAAACATTTTAATTAAATACACTTAAAGTAAAATTTTTCAAGTATCAATATATGTTTCTCTGAGAAAGTTACAGAACTTTTATTGAAGACATATTAATAATGAGTATGAGTGAATTCAAAAAAAGGAAAGGAGACTCTCTATACAAGAAGGAACCAGATTGTGAGGCTCAAAAGGAGAGAAAATTGCAGGTGGACATTGTGTCTAAAAAACAAAGAGTGAGGGAAGGTTGGTGAATGAAAGGTCTAGTTAGGTCACCCAAGGCCTAGTAGCAATTATGGTCAGAAAGTGGTGGAAATGCACTGGAAGAAAAGAAAAGGAAGTGACAAAATTGTTTAGATTTTTATTCTATAATTTCATTGAGTTTAGTATAGAAGATGGATTAGAGATGATGATATTAATGAGGAAAGTTGATGCAGATAGCTGTTACAGAATTTGAGTTGAAAAGAACAGTATCTTAGAATCAGGTGGACAATAGAATTGGAGAAATATGAAATGATATAGGGAACATTTTCTAAGTGAAGGTGCCAGATTTGGAAAAATATTGAAAATAATGAGAAATATGAATATTTGGTTTATGTATAGTCACTGAAACCATAGAATTTGATTGCTGCATTCCTTAAAATTTTTGAAATAAGAAAAGCAGTTAAACATGACATCCCACCTGCCACTTTTATCACCACAACTTGCAAGAATATAAATATTTCTCTTTGGTGTCTTCATTTAATAAGACTATAGAATTGCAGACAAAAAATAATCATGCCAAGAATGTGTAATGATCTGACAACTAGGAAATGCTTCCAACAACTGATTTTAGACAGTAGAGAAAACAAATGATTAACAGCATAGATCAGGAGTCTATGACCATAACAAGTTGAAATTCTTACCATTGTAATGGTCAAGGTGGAAGAGTTCTGAGATTTGTCTACATAGCAGGGTGGGGGGAGATAAAGACTGATTTTCAGGAGTGAAGCAATTTATCACTGTCTTCCCCCTTCCTTGTAATGCAAACTCCTAATAATTTTACCTTTCCATATTTTGAAATTACTGACAATTATCCTCTCAGCATCATCCAGCTGCTGTTTGCACAATAAGTTAGTGCAGCCCAGCTACTTGTATTTGTTTAAAACAATGATCCTAACTAGGTTAAGATCAAATGAATAGAGATTAAAAAAAAAAAATGATGAGAAAAGGGAGAGCTCATTTTGTAGTGAAGATGAGTTTAGCATAAAAATTAGAGTTGATAAAGCAAAGTATAAATATCAAATGTGACATCATGGTTTGAAGATAAAATAATTACTCAAGTAATCAAATTATCATGTTAGGTGCATATAGGTTATACTGACCATTATAAGTAGTATGTAGATTTTCTGTATGTATTTATTAAGAAAAAATTAATTCCACTTTCTGGGGTTTTTTGCTTCATTTTTAACTTGGGAAATTTCTGAGAAATGAACCCTATTCTTACCTCATATAATATACTATCCACCAATAATACTGATGAGTGAGTTTAATAGCATTGTTTTAATCAAACATGACTTCAAACCAATGTTTTATAAAGCTTTAGATACACATAAAGTTTAGTGAATATTACCAGTGCTGCTTTATTCCACAGACAACTTAAAATTTATTTAAAGGATTAAGATGCTAACAAACACTTTAAATAAAATTAAACCCAAGTTTTAATATTTTATAAATGCAACATCTCATGGGAAATCCTCATCCCAATCAATATTAATGATGATTTAGGGTAATGAATTTCACTACGAACTCAAGCATTTCTCTTTGTGAATAAAACCATTGCAATTTATTCAAAAATAGGGGCAAGAAGTTAAATCTAATGGGTACTTTACCCCATCCTAGTTTGATTTATTTTGTCATATATGCTAACTGCTAGATGTTTATGAATGTTTTCCCAAAATATATTAAAATAACTTATAATTTACTCAGAGAAAGAGTAAAGATAAGATACCTTGTGAGTACATAAATTGAGTAACTTTTTGTTACTCATAATTAAGAGAACTATGTTGGTGCTAAAGTTTATTTAACTAAATAATAGATAAACTTATATTTTGCTCTCCAGTTTTTTTAGAAAACAGACATAGTTGAAAATTGTAATTCAAATTTCCTCATTAAAATAATAATCTTACATATTGTCACAACATATCAGATTATGTTCAAGGCCCTTGAACTTTGCATTTCAAACAACTGGCAATATTTAAATATAAATACTTGTATCTCCAACTTCACATTGTCAACATAATTTAAAACACATGTATTTTTGTTTTATATATTCTTTTGGGACTTAATCAATTTTCTAAGCTATCAATTCAATCAACACAAAATTTAAAAAGTTTAATCTGTTTCTAATTTGTTACTGAGAGGGAATTAAATCATATTAACACATTAATTATTATTGCTCTGTGCTCCTTCTGTATTTCATCATCAATAATGTATTCTGATAGCCTATGAATCTACATGCAAATCTCTTCATATCCTCATTATATGCCAAACTAGTAATGACCAAGAATGGAGTAAAAATGAGTCAATTCTCTAAAATGATAAGATCAGAACTTTTAGGTGTGTGGAGATTTTCTATAAATCTTGAAAATAATAAAACCTTACTTAAAGAAGTGTAATAATGTCAAAAAAATACATATTGATCTGCTTACCATCCCATACTGAACAATCAGACACTGTATGCAAAGGGACTCACAATAGTTTAAATCTGAGACTTTGAACAAAATAAACATGAACAGAGTAGGGAAATCGGAATAGAGAAAATAGCCCTGTATTTCATGGAGAAAACAGAAAGAAGAGAGCATTGCTTCCCAATGGTCTTTCTTTTTCTATCTCAATACTCCTGGAATATGGATTCAAGTCACAGGGATCCCAGATAACATGCTAAGCCAGTGATTTGGCCAATATATGAGGTGCATTTGAAATGTATTTAAAATAAGTTTCACTTCATCTCACATAACCAGAGATCTGATTAATTTAATGAAAGTTAACAGAAAAATAGTATAATATCAGAAATATAAGACTTGCCTTACCCACAAATTTACCAAAATATATGTTTAATTTGTGGTTTC
>PVHY01000311.1:67866-258851 GCA_004024945.1 Uropsilus gracilis
GGAAGGAAAGGAGGGGGATTGGGAGAGGCTTGGATGCCCCATAGGGACTCACTGTACCTGTGTCCACATCCTTCACCTGTTGCCTGGCTCGAGTTGGCCGGCTCCACTTTGAGCTCTTGCAGCACCAGCCCTTTGTCGTGCGGTCCAGCAATGTCCATGTCTGGCACCACCTCCTCCTCAATGGACTCCACGTAAAAGAGAGTTCTGGCCGGCTGTTGGGTGCCCTGCCGGGGCGCCCCTTGTTGCAGTCTCGTGGCCACCGGCAGCAAGGTGCCATTCAGTGGGTTGAGGGCCGAAGAGGACGGAGAGGAAGACGAAGAGGACGAGGACGAAGAAGGTTTCTTCCAGAAAGTGCTGACGCTGCCCTTCTCTTGACTTTTCAGCAGGCGACTCTGGCTGGGTCCCCAGTGCTCAAAGCTGCCGTCCTGTTGCAGGCAGCTGCCCCCAGCTGGGCCGCCCGGGGATGGCGACGGGTGGCTGAAGAGTTTCCAGCGGAGTCGCAGGATGTGCTTCACATCGAAGTCCTTTCGTCCAGATCCTGACATGCTTAATGCAAAAAAGGCAAAGGGACCTCTGTCGGCGCGGGAGTAGACCCGCCAGCCAGAGCAAAAACCACCGGAGCAGGGCTAGAGAAGGTAGCGCTGCGCTCCCAGCAGCCGGCGAGCAGACGGGGCAAGGTGGCTGCGCACCCCGCGGGTCCCCCACTGGAGCGCAGACGGCAGAGCCGCGCGGCTCAGCTGTGGTCGGGTCGGCAGGACCTGCGCTGGTGAAGTCCCGGAGGCAGAAGACAGTGAATCCTCAATCCCCACTCCCGGGTCAGTGCTTAAGCGGGAAAGGTCGCCCGTGATGTTAGAGATGTGAGAGGAGAGGGTCTGCGCGCTCCGAAGCCCGGAGGCGGCGGCAGCTGGTTACACCTCCCTGGGACGCAGGGTGGCACAGCCTCGGTCCGGAAGGTGTCAGTTCTCTTGTCCTTGCAGCGAAGAGTTCTGTGCCTGGAGAGCGCAGACAGAGAGAGAGAGAGAGAGATAAAGAAACCCAAGTCTGGAAGAAGCGCACCCCCAGTCTTCTCGGTGCACCTGCGCCCCTGCCCTGGCCTCTCTAAAGATGCCCTGAGAGCTTGTCGAGTGTCTCAGAGAAAATCAATGTCCTCGGCCAGGCGAGAGCCAGCGGTTTTAGACAGTCAGTTTGTAAAAGGGGAAAATAAATATTCAAGAAAATGCACGGAGGGAAATGGAAAAGCCCGCCCGTGAAGCTGTCAAGGTCCTCACAGTACAATTTTCTCTCTGCCTCAGCGCCTCCTCCTCCCCCGTAAGTGACGCAGATGTGCACAGGGGCCTATACCGAGAGATGGAGGGAGGGAGGGAAGGCTTTAATCTTCTTTATGCAAGTGAGTCTGCTGCTCTTATTGTCCCCTTGCGTGGGTCCTGTCACCTTTTTCATCCTCCCCCCTCACTACATTACTGTGTAGCAATAAAAGTAAAGCCAACAGGCATTATGCTTTAGCATCGGTAAACAGCAAATATGAATCATGACAGCGGAAACTAAATAGGCTGGCATAGGTTTGCAGGTTGCAGGTTAATGGTTTGAATTATTTAATGAACCACATCCTTTAACCTTTAGCCTTAGTTTCTCTGTAGTAAGATACACTAGAAACAGGGGAGCTGGCGACCAATGGTGATGATGCCACCATTCTGACACTTGCATTGTGATTCTGCCATTAACGCACTCAGGCAGTGCTTCACCCCCGGGGGCCAATCACACAGGGGAGAAATTTGAAGATGGGCACCTGAGTGCCGGCAACGAGTTTTGCAAAATCAGTGCATTGGGTGCGAAGGCTCAGGATGAAAGCTTTTCTCAGTGTAAACCAAATAATTGGAATAAAGTGGTAAAGGCTGATTTCAAGACAGAACCTTTCAGTACATAAATCCTGATATAAAATAATCAGGAAAATTTAAGAAATAAATGAATATAACCAAAGACAACTGTCTTGTAGAAATCTGTTTGGGGAAGAGATGTTTGCTGCTCTGCCTGTATTTAGAATGATGAGCCTTCTGGATTCCTTTCTAGATGTCGCTACTTGAAATATTTGCATCTTTTCCTTCAAGGAGTCATTAAAATATTACTCAGTTTCCTTTGTTGAAGGCAAAAGGGGGGTAATAGAACTGGGTGCTCCTTAACTAGGAATTTGATTGCTGTCCATTCATAAAATTCACAGCTTCAGCAACCCCCAGCAGAATATAGGAAAAAAAAAAAAAAAAAAACATTACCTGCAGTCAGATGAGTGGTCCCTTACCCCATCGCTGAGCAGTAAACTTAAATAAAAACCAGAGCTAAATTTCAAGTCCTTCCTTGACAAACTTGGACATTTTAATAAAACAAGAAATTGAGCACAAAAAAACCCATACTTTCAGGGAAAGAAAAAACCCTGTTGTGCTTTATAAATATTGATTTATGCCACAACAGCTGGACTGCAATCCCCTGTGCCTTGATTTTGCTTTCAGTATTCAGTGCTAAAAAAAAAAAAAAAAAAAAAAAAAAAAAAAAAAAAAAAAAAAAAAAAAAAAAAAAAAAAAAAAAAAAAAAAAAAAAAGCAAACAACAACAACAAAAAAAGCAAAAGAGACCTTTAAAGCAAACAATAGTGACAGATCATTTTTATCCAAACTGAATCAAGTAACTTTTCCCTTAGGGAAGAAAACTATGAAATTACCTATGACAAACAGGACAGGGAAAAGTTTCCATCAGAGGTAATGTAGAAATTTGAACTGTATGTTCTTAAATGAGCTCTACTGAAACTGGTCATTTGTCTATTTTCTAAGTTTTCTAATTTGATATAGTTTTTAATTCATAAAAAATAAGGTAACAGAATGCTTGTAATAGCAATGATTTTTTTCATTACTGTTATTAACCATACAAAAGTTGTAAAACAAGATTCATTTTGATTATTCTGAGATTCCATTTTGAAGTTTCCTTTTATTTTACAATACTAACATTTCTATTACACAGCTACAGTGTTACCTGTAATATGTATGAGCAAAAATACGTATAAGTGAGTTTTACTATAAAGGAACTTTAGTTTAAAATATCAGATATACACACATAACACACATAACAATCTATTTTGTTAGCCTTGTATAATATTTAACATGTTTAAAACACTGTAAATATATTCACTCTTGCTGGAGAAGATGCCTTAAGATAATTAATTTGAATTATCAAATGAAATATTTAGGAGTTAGAAAAAAGTGAAGTGTACATGAATTTATGTTAAAGTGAAATGATGAAAGTGATAATTTTCTTAAACTTTATTGTTATATTATAATTGGGGAAAAGGTAGGAGGGAAGATAGTAGTAAGGCAAGAAGGAAGCAAGGGGAAGAAAGGGAAGGGTAGTTTACTGAGGAATAATTTGCTAAGATATCCTGATTTAACTTTTTATATTAAACAGATCTTTGAAATAATAAGCCTTTTGTAATATTACACTCATTAGTTTATTATTCACTATTGAAATTTTTGATTCAGCATTTATCATATGCTGAGTTCAATATCTAGTATTAAAGATATGAAGGAAGTCCCTTGTAGCAAGCTAGAACAACCAAAATAGGCAATGTTTATCCAGTCATAAGTTAAGTGATTTTTTTGTCAATTAAACTTAGACTTAGATAAGTAAATTTATAGAAAAGAGGACATTGAGATAATAAAAGTTGTTCTTTAAGAATTTTAGCAATCATATTGTACTTCAGTTTAAAGACAAAATTAATTTAACTATTCTAAAGCTATTGTTTAAATTTAATCCCATGTTTGTCAATCTAGGCCTTCAAATGAGTTTCCATATATTGCCATAATTCTGAGATATAATTTTACCTAAAAAGGTTAATCAGGATCCTGAAAACCAATAGAATTCTCAAGCATTTGCTATATAACACATATATGTAAAACTCTTCCCATAATTGCTAAATTCAACATGGATATACAATGCCCCACACAGAAAGACCCTGAAACTCAAATATTTAAACAGTAAACAAAATGATTGGAATGCAAGCATTTTCTAGGCTGAAGACTTTTCTTGTAGTAATTATTTTCTGAGTCACTCAATTACACATGCTTTTAACTAGAAAAAGTGAATTGTCATTCTCTTAAATGTTTTGTGCCATCCTCTACAATGTCTATTATGTTTACACATAATAATATTTCACAAATGCTTTTAAATAGCTGATGATCCACTTTGAAATTTCATGCCATATGATGACTCTTTTTTGTGTTTGTTTTTGTCTTTATTTTAATGAAGCATATCTTTTTTATTACTAGAAAATGTTATTTTGAGTGAGTGGATAACATTTAAAATGAGTGGAAAATACTTGGGTGTAAAAATTAAATATATTTCCATAATGATATTTTCTTCAAAAAGAATTGAAGCATAATATCATATGGTACTAATGTTAAAATTATCTCATGTATCCTATTAAGGACTCATTTCTTAAAATAATAAGCATAGCCTATGCAAAGTCTATTAATCTTTATTACAGTCTAGGTATAGTTTAGTTATATAGTAATTAAGTATTTAGCAGACGTTTATGGGTACTAATTGGTCCTCGGGGGCCATTATAATCCACTCTACCTCTTTAGTTAATTTAACCTTTTTATTTCACTAGGGCAACAAATGTATATGCTTGAGAAATTTTCATATGTAAATTACTGTGTTAATTGTATGACTGTATACTTTCAAAATGGTATTAAAATAATATATTCAAATTAATAATACCCAGGTTTTATTTGGATATCCTTCAATTTTCCAAAATTGTCTATCAAATATTAAATCTAGTTTGTGAAGCCATTACCTCTACTTTTATAGTACATCTTGTTTAGTTAATCACACTTACCAGGACTATAGTGCATGAAATAGACACCATGTAGTGTCAGAATTTTTTCCTAAGTCAGAAAAAATATATGAATACAAAGTTACATTTAATATAAATTGAATTTAGACAGGTATATTTAACATGAACTTAATGTAGATACCAATTTATTTAATATATAAAATTGCATTTTAATATTCTCTACTGTAGAAAACATTTGTGATCATTACATAAAAGCTATTTGGGATAGCAATCTTTTAAAGAGAAGAAAATTATCTAATACTTTATATTATCAAATATTAAGAATGCCATACTATAGTTTCATTTTTTTATGATGCATTTAAATTCCCCAATAATATTTAAATTCCTGATAATATTTAGTCCCTGAAATTTTAACCATTAAAATCAAATAAAAATAAGATTATAATCTGTAAAATACAGATTCATTATAAGTTACTAGAAATGAGTTTATGGTTTCCATGTAAATGTGGGTAAAATAACAAATTTAAAAGGTAGTTCCAATATATTGCATTTTTCCCTGCTGCGTAAAAGATCATAAGTACCCTCCTCTTTTAAGACAACTCTGAATGAAGTTTGTTGATAATATTTTATTATCTCATGTTTCATTTGGACATGAGATTTTGCAAACTTCGAAATGTTTTCTCATGTCAGATTTCTATACTCTCCATCTCAAGTTACGTCTGCAAAATCTTTATATTTGCTTCCTTATGCATTGTCATCAGTTATTGTTTGTATGTTTTTTTTCTTTAAACCTGGTGTTTAAAAAAGATTGCTTAAGAAGCTAAGATCTCATTTGCCATAAAATAAATCTTATAGCAGGGTGAGGGTGTACCTCAGATCCCCCAAATCTGTCTGCTTTAAATAGGTTCTGCCATCTACCACATTAAGATAACATACTCTAGTGTGTTAGATCTTTAGTAGAAAGGAAATTTAATACAATTAGTCTATAATAAAAAGAAGAGAAGGGAAAGACAATGAATATGATTTCCAAACCAAATATTCAAAGTTACTCATCCATCATGGATAAATGTTTAGCCAAAATGTTTAACCCAGGGCAGATCCACTGAACCCCAAAGGCTTGCCACATGTCTAAGGTTCTTTCTTGTAGAGATCCATAGGAGAGGGGCAGAATGGGTCCTGTCATCTGGGATGCAATGAGCAAAATCAAGATAAAGTCTGCCATTGTTATTGTTAATATTCCCAAAGATTTCTCAACCACATCTATTTCAAGTGTCTCCTTCCAAGACCCCATTCTTGGTAGCAGTTCAAGACTTAGAAGCAAGTATAGCTTCTTCACATGTCTATGTTCCATGTGATTCCTGCAGGTCTCCTTTCTTCTAGTGTCCCAAGCTTCTCCTACTCCTCTGCTCAGTTCCACCCTTCCTTGTGTGGGGGAGTGGACCTGGAATCTCCTGTTTCCTGGGGATCATCCTTTTAGATTTGGCTAAGGGATATAACATAAAGTACAGAATTTACAGATATTCCTTTTCTCCAGAAGTGTGTGTGTGTGTATATATATATATATATGTATATATATATATTATATACACATGTATGTATATATACATGTGTGTATGTGTATATATATATACATTCTTTCTCCAGAAGTATATATGTGTGTATACACACACACACACACACACACACACATATATATTTATAGTACTATGATTTTTTCAAGGAAATGATGTATTGAAAAAGCTTCAAGATATTTTCTCATAAATCAATTCCCTAAAAACAATGCTATTATATTTAAACAGGGTTTCATCTCTAATTTGACTATTGAAAGTCAAGGCACTAATAGTCCTGTGACTTGACAGCAGGTCAAGATACCTTTAGCTAACCCAGGCCAAAAGTCCATGACTCCTTAGCCTTGCAGAAAACTAATAATATGGCCTCATGTCTCATGAGAGTCTGTCTCCTGCACTCCAGTAACTTTTCCTTCCTGTGCTTTCTAGTAGTCATCATCAGGAAAGATGGAAATTCTCACTATTTTATAGAGTAGAGGAAATATGACATGTACTGAATATAGTCAATTGGTAATACCAGAAAAAATATTAAGATAGAGTAATCTAAAACTTGTAAGAATTGCAGAGATTGTAGTCCATTTACAGTTCATTGTAGACTTCAAGAACAAAATTTTAAATGAAGATGACAGCAGTAAGAAATGCAAATATATTAAATTATTTAAATCTATTCATATTCAGTAGACTCACAAATTAAATATGAAATATTTTCTCTACTAGTTAGATATAAATATAGAAAAAATTTAGTGATCTCATGTTTTCATTCTTAAATAAGGATCTAAGAAACCAAGATGAAAACTGTAATTTCATGACATCTAAGTGTCAAAAAATTATTACATTTAATTCTTATTGAAAAACTTATTAGGTGAAAAGACTGTTAGTTATGCATAATTTTGCTCTGATGAAATAGAAGAGACACATATATTATCTTCAAAATTGGCTTTCTAGAATGTGTGGGTGTGCACATGTACAGCACATGCAATGTGTGTGTGTGTGTGTGTGTGTGTGTGATATATTGTTTTCAAGTCCAGTTCTTGAGAACAAAGCCATACAAATGCTTCCCTGGGAAGAGAAGTGATTTTTGGAAAATAGATTATCTTACTAGGGTTAGGTGGTTCAGGAGTGCTGCTAAAAATGACCTAATTAATATTAAATTAATAATCATTCCCAGTGTTTATCATGACATGGGAAACCAATGAATTCTCTTAAAATTAATGATAAGGATTATGTGGAGGATGGCACTTTACTGTGAATGAGGGAGTAGAAAAACATGTCTAATCAAAAATACTATAAAGCTTTCTGTCAGAGGAAGAGAAAATATAATTATGAAACAGTGGCTTTTGAACTATTTCAGTATTCTCATTTATATCCCAAAAGGACTCTAAAACACTCAAGAAAAAAAAATCAGCATACATATATATATATATTCTCTATATTATTTTTAGAAAGATGTGATATAATGTGCAATATATTAGGAAAGCATTTCACTGCAATTTTGAATTTTTTTAAAAGTATTCATATTGAATCTGAGTTATATTAAAAATAAGAATTCCCTGATCCATGTACCCATTCCTTCAGATCTACTAAATGAATACTTTTAGCATTATATATCAGGCCTTGTTCAAGTGAATGTGTGTCAATTTAAAAAGAAAAAAAAAGAATAAAGCAGTATCTACATGCTCAAATGCTTACATTTCTGAAGAAATGGAAATTAAAATCCATCAAGTAAAGCATATCAGATGAGTAAGTCATTATTGAAGATAAATATCAGAAGAGGAAAGTAAGAAGTTTAAAGAGAAATAGAAGGTTTTGAGATGAAGGAGTTAGATGTAAGAAGCCTGCTTGGTTAATCTCCTTCATAATGGAGGCACTGAACCGCTCCCAGAAAGGTGGAAGCCCATCTATTCTTGTCTATGGGACAGCACCTATGGTGATCGGTAGGAAAGCCAGGGGTCCCAGAGGATAACAGTTTGATCGTTTAAGGGTCCATAAAAACTAGAACTGAGTCAGCAAAGGGAAAGGCAACTGGAAATGAGCCCAAGCGGTACAGACAATAGGTTGCTTATTGGATCTTAGGGGCTAGTGCAGAAAAAGTAGTTTTTGATCTGAATGTAATGGAAAGGATGTGGAACACCGGTGTGATGCATCTGATATATTTTCTAAGAACAGCCCGGTCACCATGTTAAGTATAAACAGAAGAGAGCAAGAAGGAGAAAGGAAACAGTTATAAGATAATGCAAACTTGCAGGAGGATATATGGCAAGATCGAGCATTTCTAAGAAGCACGTTTTCCTCAAAGTTCACAATCCCATTCTTCCCCTTTTCCTTTCTATATCATGTTTCAGAAATCACTGTCCATATTTTGTTCCCCAAAGTATTCTTTTTGCTCCCCTTGCCTTTTTCACTAATGTAGGAGCCCACAAAATTTGTTATATCCACCATAATTTTATCCATGATAAAGCGATTCATATATAATTGACATTTAAAAGAAATAACTGTATAAAATGCATCATTTTCCCCAGTGTTTTTTTTGTTGTTATTGTATTGTTGTTTTAATTAAGACAGAAAGATATGGAAGTTTTTCATCACTCTTTATGGATAGCCTAAAGTGTTAGGAACAGCAGAACACTGGACTATGCATATTAGTGTGAATAAAGACAATCTTACTGAGCCTATATATCTGAAAAGTATCTACTGCTAAATGATGCATAAATGCTGCATTTTTATGACAACTATTGCAATCTGAGGAGGGAGGTTGGCAGGTTAAAATATTTGTTATATCTTAGTAATGGCTTATTTTTCAAATCTCCCTTACCACATGTTTCCTATCATTATGCATGTTATTATGTATGTGATTAAGTTTGATCCTACAGGCATAGTAGTGACATATGTGCAATTTTGTACTGTATCTTTTTGAGAAATGATTTCTGAAGAGTCAATGATTTGAATTCTGAAGGAAAAGTACATCATCAAAGAAAATAAAAATTGAGCTTTAACATCTTATACTTTAATCAGTTGGTAAATGTTTATTTAGCACTATCAAATTGCTAAGGCCATTGGCAGTAGTAAAAATACAAACACGAATTGACATATTCTGCATTATTTAATACTATAATAATAAGCAATGAGCAATAATACAATCATATACAAAACACTCAAACTTTAATACATTCGTGTGCAATAAGTCATGTGAGCACAAAGTGCATTATTGATTTAGAAAATTGAAAATCTATTGCAGTTTTGCAAATATAATTTGTTTGAAAATATTTAAATTATAGTACTTGCAAGGAGAGTGTACACCATTCCTCTCTTTACATTGTAATCAGAAAGCAACACTGGAATTTGGAATATTTACCAATTTTGAAATCAATCTATGTTATAAATTCTCTTTTTTGACTTATTAGATGTATGATTTTGTGTAATGCTCTTAATTTCTCTTAGTTTGGCTTCTTTATCTGCAAAAAATGGAAGTCAAAGAGACAGAACTTCATGAGATTTTTGTGTTGTTCAAATAAATAAAACCTAATAAGCAATGAGTAGTTTATTGATGCTTAAGTAATTATAAATATTTATGTTCATTTTTAAATTATTAGATATGTATATATTTAACAATGTGGTGTAGATATACTTTAGGAAATAGAAGTTTCACTAATACATGAAATTTCTAGAAGAATTTTGTAAAAAAATAAAACTCAGGTAGTCATAATATCTAGTTTCTGATTTTTAATTTTTTTAATTAATTAATTAAAATATTTTTTCTTAGCCCCCATAGTTCTCCTATGATATCTGTCTCCCATGAACTGTCACCATATTCCCTTGCATTAATACCCCCATTATTTTGCCTACACTGCATTCCTCTTGTTTGCTGTATGATTCAATTTTATGGTCAGTTTGCAAGTTTTCTCTTTTTCTTGATAAATTCTTTTATTCGGTTTCTCTATATTCCACATTTAAGTGAGGCCATCCAATATTTATCTTTATAAATACCAGTTCTTATTTGTAACAGCATTGCTCTCCTGGTAACCTAAGAGTTTTGTGAGTGAAAAAAATGAAAATTAATCCTTTATGTTACGTTATTATATGAATAATCAGTATTCATAATGTCTGTATATTATATATCAGTTTCTGCGACATGCTTTTATCAGTCTCACTCATGGAGGACTCTATTTAATCCTCCACTCATACTTAAAGGAACACTTCATTTTTTTTTTTTTTTTTTTTTTTTTGAGACTAGGTCTTGCTATTTTTGCCTGTGGAACCGCAGGCTCTCGTTGCCCGGGGTACCACGGGCTCAAGCAATCCCCAGCCTCAGCTTCCCAGGTAGCTGGGATTATAGGCGTGCGCCACCACACCCAGCTATTTTTTTTGGAAGTAGGTCTCGCTATGTGCCCCAGGCGGGACTCGAACCGCGATCCCTAGCCCCGGCCGCTTCATAGGTTGAAGCTTACAAGCACGAGCCACCGTGCCCGGCCTAAGGAACACTTCTATCCTCTGATTTGTATATTCTAAAATCATTTTAAATAAGAGAACTATATCTATTTTCATCAGTTAACAAATCACTTAACTGGTTGGGAATAACTTTAACCTAGTAAATAAAAAAAGACAATTCAGATATTGCAAAAATATTTTTGGCATTGGAGTTAAAAGAAAGTCTGGTGTATCAAATTATCCCTGAACGTGAGCATCAAAGTATAGATTTTACTAAGGAAATCATTTTCCTAATATTGAATGTAGTCACTAATATTTATTGAACAGAAAACATAGTGTATATATTAGCTACAAAATTTGATCCACTATGAACATATCATGATTTTTTTCTTTTTTTCTTATTAATCATTTTGAGAGCAAAAACACACCAATGGAACAGAATTGAATGCCCAGAAATAAACCCACATATATATATATATATATATGTATATACATATATATATATATATATGAGTAGTTTATTTTATATATATATATGAGTAGTTTATTATATATATATATATGGTCAACTAATTTTTGACAGAGAGACAAAAGACATATTGGAACAAGGATAGCATCTTCACTAAATGGTGCTGGGAGAACTGAACCACTATATGCAAAAAAAAAAAAAATGAATGTAGACAACTCCTCACACCATGTACAAAAATCAACTCAAAATGGATAAACCTGAAACCATAAAATAAATAGAGGAAAATATGGGCAAAACACTCCAAAACCTACAAATTATAAACCCATTTCAGGACACATCTACAGATTCAAAAAAAAAGAAGGAAAACAAACTGCTGGGACTACATCAAATTAAAAAAAAGTCTGTACAGAAAAGGAGACAATAACCAAAACAAAAAGAAACCTATACAAATGGGAAAAAAAAATTGCCCTCCATAGAAGTAAGAAAGGTTTGATAACAAAGATTCACAAAGAACTTATTATATTTTTATTTTTAGTAAAATTTCAATCAATTGCTGATTTTTAACAGGAATTATAGTTACCTCATGGAATTAAAAAAATCTTTATTTGTTTTTAAGAAACAAATTTTAATGAACAATTCTACATTCTTAATGTTTATATAAATGTAATAGGCTGTTAGAACAATGGCAATAGAATAAACTTCACATTTCCTCTGAATTACTAGATTCCTGTCTGGCGATGTAAATTGTTCTCTTAAATCTTAAATCTAAGAAAACAAATTTAACAGAACATTCTTTCATTATTTCTATTCAACTGCTACAAATATATATATATATATATATATATATATATATATATATATATATATATATATATATGTGCATGGTAAACCAGATTATGTATTTTTGATTCTCACAAAAATATCTAGCCATGCAGAGCTAACTGAAACCCCAGGATATTTTGATAAGTCAATCAATTAGTATTGAGAATTGGCTGTGTGCTTAGCTTTGTGCAGTCATATAGGGAATAACATAGTAGAAAACTCATACACACACCCCACACACAGAGAAAGATTTTGACTATACATACTAAACTGTTTAAAATAACTTTGTAATTCTTATAATGCACATAAAGCATTATAAACTATTTTTTTTCAAGTGACTATTTCCCAAACAGCAAAAATAAACCATAGAATGACTGAGATAGCACATAGTTCACAAAGTCTCATTGATGGTTGTGTCAGTTGTGTGTATATTTCTTTGGTTATCAAGAGGGAATTTATAGCTTGTAATGAATTCTAAAGTTTTAATTTTCTTATATAACATAACTCCTAAAGTTCCCAGTTTCTTCCACATAAAATTCTGTTTCACTAACACATTTAGAGTCTTTTTCCTTTGCTGTGGGCATTGATTTCTAATAAAACCATAGAAAGAATGAATTACTTCAGTGTGAATCATTTCCTGTGGAAACAGATGAACACACACACACACACACACACACTCACACACACACGAACACACAGGAAATATCAAAGCTACTCAAATTCAGGGGAGCAATTTACTCAATGGTATTAAAGTAAAAATAAATAATTTGATACATGTTTATTTTTGACAGTTGCTTATATGTTAAATAATATTTGTTGGGCAGTAAAAATATTTTCAAGACTTTAAATGGAGTCAATTAATGGGTGGAATTGAATTCCACATAGCTGCCATTCTAAAATTATTTTTGTTACTTTGTTTTTGTTGTTGAGTATATGACATTTTGGGTGAGTCACTATATGGAGAAGCTTTAGTAAGTTACATTTCAAGAAACTATTCTAACAGCAGACAAAAGAGAAAGTCGTTTTAATATGCAGATGATCGTTCATTGATATCATGATAATCCATGAAAATTGCAAGAAAGAAATAATGTATTTATCAATAAGGAGAGATGAGTGATTAGATAATCATACCTGGACTCCTGACTTTTGTTGGTGAGAGTCATGTGATATACACTTTTTTTGAAATGTAAAGTTGTACCCCTAAAATTTATTCACTATTTTAAACCAAAGTTCATCAATAACAAAAAAGAACAAAAATATTTTTATGAGTTTTATGAAATAATCAATTTGGTGGCAGAGCAAATGGCATTGCAAAGATAGTTGTCTCTTTGTTCTAGATTCTTTAGAGTAGGTCTACCCTCAAGCAGATATTAGACTTGATCTGAAGGAGAGAAGAAATAGATAAATGGATAAAGAGATAGTAGGGAAAAAATAGAAAAGAATAAGATAAAATGCTATATCAATAGAAGGCAGTAAACAGAGGATCAGTAAAAACAATAAACCATGCAGAGTGGTAGCTACAGTCATTTATTATACAAAATTCAGGGCACATTGGAGGACATAAGGTCACTTCTTAAAAGAAGACATTGCAGTTACAGTTCATACTATAGAGATTGTGCTTTAATTGCACCGACATGGAAAATTAGTGAAGAATTTTAAGCAGGAAGCTAATGTATAATTAAGATCTTTTTAATGGTTTCCTTGATTAAATTGGAGAAATTCAAGAGTTAAAAAAAGGAAATATATACTGGCTTTCTTATAAAGGTATCAATTTAAAATAGGTATCTTACCATGAGAATTGGTATGCATTCTATGTATCTAAATTATAATGCTTGGTTTTAGGTTTTTTAAAGTACTGTAACATGTTGTCTCACTATAAATTGTGCCTCAAAAGGAATACAGGGTTTTACAGACTAATAATAAAGATGGAAACAAAGGATAAAGCAAAAAAGCCAAGAAAAACACAAGAAAAAGAAATATATATATGCAAGGACCATGAATAGGAAAAAAACTTGACATAATGAATGATTCTAAAGAACACTGAAGGGAAAAAGTAATTCTGATAACAGAAAATGTGTTAGCTTCATTTTTTTATTAATCTGAGGACTAAAACAGTTTGTAACCTGTAAAACAAATTTTATTAGTTCAAAGCATTTTTAGGGACTAAGATCCAGAACTTCTGAGTATCATACAACACTGATGTCTTCTGGCAAAATTTAAAGTGAAATGTCCACAGTCAACAATATTGTATCTCATGTAATACTGTGTATTTTATATCTACATTGATAATGTAAATTTAAATGACATTTAAATTTAAATTTAAATCTACATTTAAATCTACATTGTCAATGTAGTAGGCCAATCAATGTGTAAAAAAATCTTTAAATTTTTACTTTCCTACTAGTCTAACTCCTATTCTTCTGAGGATGAACTTAATATTGTTTTCTGTTCATCTAGCATCCTGCAGTAACCTAAACATTAAAATTCTTGTATGGAAATTTGCAATCTTTCTAACACTACATTGTTAGTAGTCCATTTATCATATGATTTGACTTTAGAAAATCCCACGGTTCTGAATAAAACATGATTGCAAATACCCACAAATTCTTGAAAACTAACTGAATAAAACATTGGTCATCTATTTCCTCCATCTTAAATGAGGAGCTATATCACAATTATCTCAGAGAATAAAGATCCATAAAGTAAGTGTATACAGCAAAACAATAAATCAAATTTTCCATAAGTCAAAGTGACATTTACTGCATATAATAAGCAAAAACTGTATTTCTATAAAACTGTATAATTGATTTGCAAATCTTTCAAAATATAATACATAAAATATCATCAAATTGGAGAAAGTACAGGAAAAAATAAAAAGAGAAAAAGAGAAAGAGCTCTTAAGAGGAGAGATCTGCTGATGAGTCTTGTCTTGAGCAAAGAAAACCCACCAAAGAAGACCCACCAAATCCTTAAAATGATAGATAAAACCTTCTTTTGTGACAGCCAGTTCTGAGTTTATCATATCCCAGCTCTGACACTTATTGACTGCATAAAGTTGAAATAGTTTTAAACCCCCTTAGATATTTTGCTTCCTGATCTGTAAGACATCAGTTACAATATTTCAATATAAGTTAAATTGCAAATATCATCATTAGGTCTAACATATAGAAGGCATTCAGCGAATATTAATCTCTATCTTTCTACATCCTCTTTCTAAGTTGAAGTGTTTCACAAAAAAATCAATAGTATTTGATATAAAATTATGGAATGCTGAGATAAAGAAAATTTTGAAAATCAGATTTTATATCCGAAAATATTATCGCTAAATATTAAAATACTGTATTGATGTTTATAAATTACAAAGGAAAAATAAGACTGCTTGAAGTTGACTTTAAAGGAGTGATTCTGAAGAATAATCAACGTGCTTTTTACTATTGAAAATGTTACCAATTTTAATGTTGAAACACCCCCAAATAACTTACATACCCTGGAAATACAGATTAATTCTGGGATGGCAGTGGCATAATGGGAAAGCTTATACCACTGACATTCTCCAGTGCTAGGAGAGGTCTGAAGATGCCACAGATCGGTGTTATTCTTGGGAGATGTCACCAGGAAGCAAACCTGTGTAATGGGAAAGGTTGCAAATATATGTTTGACCAGTAAGAATTCATCACCTTTAAACAAAGGTAAATATATACCAAAGGCATTACTACACATTAACAAGAAAATCTTCTAATAATAATTACTTAACTCAGGGTCTAAGATTTTAACTGAAAACCCCAGTTTCTTGAATTCTTACATTTATTTAAGATAATAATATATATGAATATAATTTTGGCGTTATTTTTAATTTGTAGCAAAATTACTGAAATGCCATCTTGGTATGTTAAATATAAGTAGTAGGCTTTTTGAAAATAAGATTTTCTTTGATAAAATACAAACTGAATCAAATTTATTTTGTTAATTTAGCTTGTCATATTTTAGAGATATGACATTAAATCCAATGAAAAGCATTTTATTGAATTCTATGTGTCATTTTGTTGGCATTCTTAGCATTTAAAGAAGGTACAAATAACATTTTCCTGTATGATTTTCTACTTTTGCACATTACCAAGTAGCCATCATTTCCCAAAGAAACATTGGGGGTGGGGGGTGGCCTTGTCTTTTTTTTTTCCTCACCAAGATATTAAATAATTAATACTATCTCCTGTTTCATATTAGTGACAAATACAGTTCTATATGCTTTAGTGGAGCTAACAGCCTGCTGGGAAAAGATAAACAAGCAAATAAATAAGTAAACAATGTCATGGAGATTTAATTATTATGTAGAAAAGCAAAACATGTGAAGTATCAATGTATGCTGAAAAAACTGCAACAATTATTTTAGATAATGTGGTTAGAAAAAGTCTCTCCAATAAAGTGATATATGAGAAGAGTCCTCATTAAAAGATGAGAGTGAGGAAACAAGATTTGCAATTATTTACCAATTTATTATTGCAAATAATAATTTGCAATAATAGAGAAATAGACATTGGGGCAGAAGGAAAGTAAGTGGGGAAGGGGGGAGGGGGGACAAACAAACTCTAGGCTTGTGTTTGGTATGCAAGAGTGACAGTGAAGTAGAAAAATAATGAAATTCATAGAGCAATTCACTGTTATCCCCAGCTATAAAAAAAAAAAATCGGGGATGGGTGTTATTATTACTGCTGTTTGTTTTTGTTGCTGTTGTTGTTGTTGTTTTCTATTAACATCCTTGTCATCCCATCAGTCTTGTTTTTAAAACAATTATTCAACTGAAGACACATAACTGTGATCCACCTTCCTATATTACTGGTAGTCTAATTTCAAGATTTTTTTTCTTTTTTACAGGTTCTTGTTACTCTGCTTTAAAATTCAATGTGTTTAACTATACTGATAGTTCATATATTTACACATATGGAATATTGCTAGCAAAGCTGAAAAATACATCATTCCCTTTAAAATATTTTTTTACTTTCTTAAAAACTCTGCAATATAAAATTATTTCATAATGTATGTAATTCAACTTTTGGGATTTTTTGCATTTATTCTACTTTAACTCAATGGCTTATTGTGAAGATAGGAGTCTTTCTTCACCACTGTGTTGTACTTTTTTCATATATATTTTATTGCCTCCTCTCAGAACATCATTGAACAAAGTTTTAAATTATGAATGTTTTATTCACAGATAAACTCCTTGGCTACAACCTGACAAATTACTCTAATCTTCCCAAACTATCTTTCTAACTCATTCGATTGCTCCTTATCTTAGTATCCTCTGCTTTTCTGCCAATTTCAAGTATATACAAAAATAGAGTGCACAGGATAATAAGGTTTTATGTAGCCATTGCACGAATTTCATTATCAATTCATGAATCTTTTCTTTATTCCTGCTTCCATCCATATTACCCACCTGCTCTACCATGTATTATTTTGTAGCAAATCCCAGATATTATAACTCTTTTATATGAAAACATATTATTTAATACTTACAGAATAAAACTCTCAAATTATGATTATAATATCATTATCAAGCAAAAAATAAAAATCAATAATTTCATAATATCACCAAGTATTCAGTGAGTATTCACACTTACCCAATCACTCAAATGTCTTGAATGGGTTTTCTGTTTGTTTAAATTGGTGCTTAAATAAGATTCATATCATATTTAGTATTAAATGCTGAAATTTGTATCTTAAGTTTCTAAGAGCCTATTTTGCAAAAAGGTTGAACATTAATCAATTTAATTTGTCACTCTTTTTTTCCCTTATTCTTTTTCTATAAATGTTTGCTCTTTGAATTTTTTTCTGTTAGGTGTTATTAATTTTTCTGAAATGTTTGGTGATGTCTGTTTGTATACTCATTGTGGTAAAAGAATACCTGCTTATCTATCACTAAGCTTACATATTGACTCCAGATATACTCCTGATAGTGTGGGTGTGTAGCTTTTTATGGTGCTGGTGACCTGTTTTCTGATTATCAGGTCTCTGTATTCCTTCTACATTACACATAAGTGGGAGGTTTTCCTCATCCTATTTCTAAAATCCCACTCTGGAGATGGGATATGGGAATGAAGAGATAAGAGGTATAAACATTTTTGTTTCCCTTAGTTAAGTTTTAGAGGGAAGAAGAAGGGGCCAAATTGTCTAGTGCTGTTAATGTAGGTTCACAGTTTATACCATGATAATTATTTGAAAGAATTCCCTGATTTTCTTTTATCTTTGCAGTCTGAACTGCAGAGTACCTGGAAGTGTTCAAACCACCATAACTATATAATTATATATGTGTTCAGGTCCTTTGAGTATTTCCCAAGATTTACTCCCCATTCACAATATTTTGCAAGCACAAAAATAGCTATGTCTTCATAAATACAAAGACACACATGTATCAATGTATATCACATCTATATATCATATTCATATTTTTATCATTCTCTTTGACACATAAGAAATTTATATCTATATTATCTATGTGGATTTTTTTATTATTATCTTATTGTACAAAAGAAATGCTATACACATACTTTCTCCCAGATACATAGGAGGACAAAAGTTAGAGTACTCAGTCTGATTTGTTGATTCAATCCATTGCTTATATTTATATCTAGACTTAGATTATTTATTAGATATGTAATCTGTCATTAATTATATATGTGATCTATCTGTCTTTTATTATCTCTCTATATATGCCAATAGCTGTCTTTCTGTCTCTCTACATATTTCTCTTTGTGTCAACTATAACCAAGTTTAAGATCCGAGCTAAAACTAGAAAAAATTAAATTGCATGATTTAATAATTAATCAACATAATGACATTTAATCCTTTGAATTAGTTAAATATTCATCAATCCATAAAATACCTATAAACTGATTTGACAAATATTATTCAAAAAAGGAGATCTAAATTCTGCTAACTTTATTATATAAATAATATTGTTTGCTGTTCATTAATAACTGAAGTCAGAACTAGACTTTTAAAATAAAGGATTGCAATAATGCTAAGATGTTGATATTATCTTTTGATACTCTCATTAAGTCCTATGAACAAAAGTAAAGATAAATAGGTATGTAAATAGGTAAATTTGCTTTGTATTCTATATATGAAATAACATGTAGAGTTATGAGAATGTTAAGATTTATGAGCATGATTTCTACAAACATTAGCTTCATAAAGGAATGTTTTAAAAGCATTGGGAATATTGACATTAGAAACAGATGGAAAAACAGAAAGTGCTAATGCCATCTCCCCCACTTGTATTAAACTTTTAAATATTTAGTATTAGAAATTTGTATGAATTTACCTTGCCTCGAAGATAAACTAAAAATGAGAAGTGTTTATTGAGTATTAAATGCAAACCACAAATAACAAGAACTTACTAGAAACAATAATATTAACAATGAAATTGTTTTGAATCAAGGAGTAAATTTTGGCTTTTAGAATATCCTGAGCATAGGCAAAATCATTAACTATTTATCCTATATAATGCATAGAATTCCTGATAGAGGACAATACGTATTGTAGGCAGAGCTAGTTGTCACTAATACCTCTTCCTGTTTTAAGACACCTTTATTTTATGTGGTTATCTTTTTATTAAATTACATGGAAGACATGCTAGCAGTATTTTAGTATTTAGTTATCAGTATTTTAAAGATCATTAGTATTTTAAAGATCATATCGATATTAATAATTTACTTTTATTTTTGTGAATATCAATAGCATATTTATTTTTAATTTTTGTATTTTCTTATGTACACTTTCAAGTTGATTTATGTGACAGTGTTTATTTCATTAGATAGAACCACTGATTGCTTTGTTGACTGTTCTGTAGTCATTAAGCAAAAATGAGCATCTGGAAAAATACAGCTTGCATCAACTTTACCAATATTCCTTTCAACAGTGGAATAGCTAGAGCACATTCATACCCACTTTTCTTTCTGAGCATTAGTGGTCCATAATTGTCTTATAATGTAGCTCTTGTTTCCTTCACTTGGTTCTATTGAAGAAATAAGAAGACTTAAACTGTGCTTCTACTAAGAAGAGGGGTTAGAAGTGGTTTTATGGAAGAGACACATCTTACTTTAGAAGCAAAATGAAGATTTATGGGTCCATTGAATCCGTATTGACTTGAATATAAAAAAAAAACAAGCAAACAGGAATTGCAGTTGTAAATTTCAAAGATTCAGACTACTAGTTCGGATAGAAATTCATAACTCAAATGGTTAACATTTATACAATATAACAAAAGATAACAATTGGCATATTTTTTTTCCATTATGAAAAATTCAGTCTCTTGATTTCTTCACTCAGGTATTGAAATTCTTTCCCAATGTCTTAAAACACTTATCTCCATACAGTTCTTCCAGAAATGGAGGGTATTTGTATGTGAAATATTCCTTTAAAATGAGAAATTTGGACCAGGCACGGTGGCTTCTGCCTGTAAGCTTCAGCCTATGAAGCAGCCAGGGCTAGGGATCGCGGTTTGAGTCCCTCCTGGCGCCCGTCGGGAGACCTAGTTCCAAAAAAATAGCTGGGTGTGGTGGCGCGCCTGTAATCCCAGCTACCCGGGAAGCTGAAGCTGGGGATTGCTTGAGTCTGTGGTACATTCAAAATATTTGTCAGGTTCATTTATTTATCTTTCAAATCTTCATGTCTAAAGTGTAAAGATCTTTTACTTGAAATACTACTGTTGTTTCCCTGAACCATTTTTTCCCTCTCCAAACTGCAGGCAGAATAATATTTTTACATTGCAGATATGACCATGCTATTCACCTTTCTTTGTATATAGAACAGAATCCCTAACTTGCATCTTCCTGCCGGTGCTGGTCCCTATTTTTCTCCAGTCTCATTTCACGCATTTCATAAATCTCTCTGCATGCTTACCTAGAATTAATCTTGTTTTTTTAGGACCTTTGCACTTCTTCTTTCTTCTATATAAACACTTTGCATCATTCTTGGGTCAGTAAAAGAGAATTTTTCTCATGGAGGCATTCTCTGATTAATCCAGGCTAGATCACAACCTCTTACTCTATGTGTTGTTTCCCTCTGTGTTTCATTCCTAACACTTTTGCAACATGTAATTATATACCTGTATTATCATTTTTTTTTATTTGTAGTCTCTCCCATGTTCTGTAAGTCCATTACAAGTCGGAACTTGCCTATCTGTTTTACAATACTACACCTAACTCCAAGCAGAGAATATTAAATATAATAGTACTAAAATATCTGTTCAATCATAATGTGATACATAAATGAATGTGCATGTGGATACAGATAAACTAGTCTAAACATGTTTTTCTAATACATAAATATATAGGAGATCTTGACAAATAAAATGGAGTATAATTGGACATGTAAGAAACAGTGTCTGGCAATAGCTTTGCATTCTAGGTATTTAAAGCATCTTTTATGTTAATAAATATGCAAACTGTGTCATTTTTATAATACTTTGCAAGTATTCTGAAGCATAAATATTAATCATAAGTTTTTTTTCATCTTAAATATATCACCCAAAAGACTCTATGATTCAAACACTATGACTGAAAAATTAACTCTCCAAAATAAGAGACCAAAACGTAGTACTAGCAGTGTTCAACACATACATTTTTGTCCTTCATTTAAAAATAATGTTTCAAGAATTCAACAGTAAGCAAGGGAGCATAAAACTTTCTGTTACTAAATCTGTAAGTGTTAGTCATATTACATTATGTGCAGTGCATATAGTTTATTCCAAATTTGTGCAATTGCAATGTTGTCATTCAGGGAAGCTGCACCTAAATGTAACTCAGTGATTCAATTACCTTGTATGGATACTGATACCCTAAAATAAAAAGCTCTAATACTTGCCCAGGAGAGAACCCAGTAGTTAATCCATTATCATCTGAGTTCTTCACCAGTGCACACAATTGTAAGCCCACACAGGTTCAGGGAACAACAATAATGGGATTTGTTTAACAAGGGAAAGTCGAGAGTCACTGAGGCCACAAGTGGCCAGTTATTCACCCCAGTAATTATCCGGTGTTTTGAACTCTTAATCAAAAATTGTCCAAGATGGCTTCCTCTCACCACTGGAGACCTGGAACAAGTATCCTGAACAAAAGGGCCAAGGTGATGGTTTCCAGCCACTGAATACCTGGAGCATGTGGCAGCCAGAGGCAACAGGTGGGGAAATCCAAATACCACAACAACGGAAGAGGCTCACTCAAGTTACCAAGATACTCCTGAAGCAACAACAGTATCAGACAAGCAGTAATGAAAACAGCAATAAACAACAAATGGCCAATTCACACAGCTCAGCAATGTGTCAAAATTTGGTCCCTCGCTTTCCCTTCAGGGCTGCAATGAAAACAGAGCTAAACTTGCAAAAATGTTTTCCTCCAATATGACCACTGGATGTTTCTTCACATCTTCTTTGGAGGCCAGCTACCGTAGTCTGAAAATTTGGTGTGGTGAGAGCCAGAATGGCTGAATCTCAGAAAGTTTGACTCTCAGAGACTTTCTGAGTTTCTTATATCCCTATCAGATTGTCCACACTCACTGAATCTTTCTGCCTCCCCACCAATGCCTGGTGCTATTTCTCCTTACCTGTTCCATTTTCCCACCCCCCCGACCCAGGCAGGGATGTCACCTGTAACAGCCTTTGATTTCAGTCTTGCCTTTTAGTCCCCTACTATAATAGTATGTACACAAGGCATGCTCTCTAAAATCTTCACAGCTAGCATTTAAATTTGTATTTATTTGGCCCTCTGATGATCATTCCATTGACTGGTAGCCATTTCACAGGACCTGGGAAAACAGTTTAGAAAAACAGTTTTGCCAGAAGGAAAAATTTTACGGGACACAATTCAATCCATAACATATTAGATTGTCAGTTTCAGTGTTTGGTAATGGAAATATGTTATAGATGGAATTGTGTATCCTAAAATCTAATCCCTAACCCCATACCTGTAAATGAAATATTTGGAAATAGAACCTTTGCAGCTATAAACAAGATGATGAAAAAGCATGCTGAATTAGGATGAACCCTGGATGAACCCTAAACCAACATGACATTTTTCCTCACAAGATGAAAAAACAGAGGTATGAGAGGAAAACTCCATGTACACACGTGGAGTTATAGAAAGACTGGAACAGGGAGTTGGGGTAGAGACTGGAGACTAGAGTGATTCAGCCACAAGCTACAGAATGCCTAAAAGTGTTGGAAACTGGGAAAGGCAAGAGAGGATACTCTCCTAGAAGTTTAGAAAGAAGTGTGACTTTCCGAACATGAGTTTCCACAGCTATGAGATAACACATTTACATTTTTTTTTATGTCAACTATTTTCAGGTACTCTGTTACAACAGTCCTGGGGAACTAACAGAGAATTTAGCTAAGCAGAAGCAGGGAATAAGGTAGAGAGTCAGTCCTTTCTTTGGGACATGCTATATAGCCTATTCTATTCCTTGGATTCAAGATCAACCTAGGGTATTTCTTTGTTGCTTTAGTTTATTGATAGGATTGTCTTTCATCTGACATTAACACAGAGAAAAGAATGAATTAAGTCCAGGATTATTGTCATACGGGAAGGCATATGAGTTATATATTTACATGGAAGCTGGTGAGTAATGTGCTTCTCTCCCTGTTTTCTCAGGACTCTTTTTGATATTTGAGGCTCTGATGGTTCCATATAAATTTCAATATAATTTGTGCAATTTATTTGTAGAACATCCTCTCTCTCTCACTCCTTGTGAGTTTAGCTTCTAGTTCTATACCTCATTTTTTAAATAAAATACCCACGATTAAATTTTTTTGTGTGGAGTGTGATACTGCTTACCCCTATTCCAGCTGGAATCTAATTTTTCATTGATTATATTATAGACATATGGATATTTTTCTTCTATAGAAGTAAGGTCTGGGGATCATTATAATTTACCAAGGCTAGTATCAAACATATTCCCCTAATAAAGGGATTTTATCCGCAGGATTATGTACAAATAACATCGTAGGTAGCCTAGTACAGAATCATGTTGGACATTTTCATAGGTGCCCACTGTTAAGATTATGTCACTTATTTTACTAATGTAAATGCATGACTATTCAGATTTAGGCTGCAAATATGAAATCAAACCAATTATCGAAAAAGCAAAATGAACCAAATCTACCATTGGTCAATAGATAATCCTCAAATATGACATTTGAAACAAATATTGTCTTACAAGATACAGATAAAATTTTTAAAACCTTTCCACCTATAAATTTCAATCCATTATTTCTTTCTACTTTCACTTAATTGCATTCATCCCAATTGCTTTTTTTTTTTGCCAAGATAAGCCTTATAATCATTCCTGTTCTTAATATTTCTTAATCATTTTTTATATTTAAGAAGTCATCAATACGCACAAGAAAACTTGCTTATAACACTACACCTTTTATTTAGAGAGGGTCCTGTAAGAGACAGTTTTATCTCTCTCAAATAATAATTATTTTATATGCTTCTTTTACTTGCAACGAAACTCACGCAATACTTCAAAATAATTAAAATGAATCATATTATTAAAACGTTAAAATAGAAACATTTCAATTTTCAACAATGTAAAAAATAGTTTTTCTAGTGATAACAGCATAACACAAAACTATTTTAAAACTTCTTTAAGACAAAGATGTTCAAAAGGATAACAGCATTGAGCTGTGATGCCTGTCAGACATGATCATTGTCAGAAAAAGAATAATATATTAGAAAGAGTTGCCAATTTGCAAATTCATTGTCAATCATTCAACATTTCTTCCAACTTGAAGTATTTAAGGAAGAATAGAAGTGTTATGAATTTAGAATATCCACAACTTCTGTCGTGCAATAGTCCACAAACTTAATCATAAATGAATAATATTTAGTGGTCACTGACTTATGTGAACAAAATTTTCCAAAATTCAGTAGAATTACTCCTTAATCCCATTAAAATATTTCAGAACTTCATTGCTAAATCTATAATCTCTTTTATGTATCTCTGGGGTCATGTGATTTATCATTACTAGATTTTGCATAAAAACTACAGTTGTATCTATAGGAAACAACTTGAATTAGTACAAGATAAATTGTATTAGTACAATTGTATTAGTAAATTGTATTAGTATAATTTATCTCAAAATATCGTTTTTATTCTAGGTCATGATTTGTCATGATGGTGTGGATACCTTATATTTTCTCCATTCATATGGGTTCTTTTAGTTTGATAGATCTAAATATACCATTTACTTATTTTCTGTCTGACAAACTGGAAATGATTATATGAACAGAAATCTTCTGAATTTGTCTCCTTGCAGAAAATCATTTTGAATTTATGCTACTCTGTATAATTTATATTTTCTGAACATATCTTTAATTCTAAAATGAAAAATACCTTTAAAATGATACTGCTTTTTTGTCCCTGAACTGTAATCTTCATTATTAGTTTTGAAGCAGGTTTAATGAGGGTCTGAGAATTAGCTCAATAGCTGAAACATTTGCAATTAAATAATACAAAATAACAACCTTAATGTTAGTAATATATTCCTATTATATTACATACTATATTTTAGAACTATTGAACACTTCCTCATTGCCCTAACAACTCAATACATTACTCTAGATTATTTGCTATACTTTAACATTGTCAAAATTGATTTTCAAATTGAATGGTTCTGATCCAGAATATGTGATCAGATTAAAATAATGCAATTATTATCTACTAATTAAAATATAAATTTTATATTGTTAAATTGTTTAAATTTTATTTGTAGCCTTTTTTTTTTTCACTTTAGGTTAGACGATTTATAACTCTAAAAATTTATATATTTTTAAATTCAGATCTTACCCTACTATGCTTGAAAACTGACCTAAGAATTTTAGCCCCCATAACTCTGAGAAATGAATTGCTGCTTTTTATAATCTAAAACCATGAAAGCAAATTAAAAAAAATTAAAGCCTGGGGAGAGGAGGCCGCCTGCGGCCCAGGGTGGGTCCTGGCGTTCGGAGCTCCTTGCCATTGGGGAGCGAGGGGCGTCAGGCCTCGTGGGTAAGTTCCCCAGGTGGGGGAATGGGGTAGGGGGCGAAACCCTACCCGCCAGTAAGTGGCCGCGGCCACTTACAAGCCAGCCTGGGAGGCACCGTGAAGCCCCCAGCCCCCGGAAGCTGGGGCATTTCTACACTGGCCGGGCCAAAACCCGGGACTTTATTCTGGAGATATATTCAAGGAGAGCAACACACCCTCCCCTCATTAAGGGAGAGGAGAGGATGACCAGAGAGGGGATAATGGGCCCCACACCAAAACTGCAAAAGGTAGCAGAGGAGATAACCTTCAAAGGCCACTCGCAGAAGCCTGAACTCATGTGCCGGGCACGGTGGCTCGTGCCTGTAAGCTTCAGCCTATGAAGTGGCAGGGGCTAGGGATCACAGGTCAAGTCCCGCCCGGGACCCGTAGAGAGACTAGTTCCAAAAAAATAGCTGGGCGTGGTGGCACACACCTGTAATCCCAGCCACCTGGGAAGCTTGAGGCTGGGGATTGCTTGAGTCCATGGTACCCCGGGCAACGAAAGCCTGCAGTTCCATGGGCAAAAATAGCGAGACTTAGTCTCAAAAAAAAAAAAAAAAGAAGCCTGAACTCAGAGAAATTTCTTGACCAACACTGTCAGGAGGCAAGACTCCCAAAGCCCGACACCAAACCCATAAGGAAAGGAAAAGCAGTAAAGCAATAGAGATGGGATTGGATTGGAGAGGGTGGCCTGTAGCAAGAAAACATGGATAGATCACAAACGAATATAACCTGGCCACCCAACGCAAACTTAAGACTGAAAATCTACCAGCAAGGTGTGCCTGGACCCTAACAACGCAATCCCTCACCCAGAGAAAAGACTACCATAGGAAAGAGACTAACGGACTCAGCACAGCTAATAAACAACAGAGTGGGGTGTGAGAGAATGGAGGGAGCACCGGAGGGAGGAGGGAGGGGGGAAAACATATATAACAGAGAGGTTGTAACCCAAAGAACAAAATAAAATTGTTTATATTAAAAAAAAATTAAAGCCTGGATCGTCATAACCTATCTAGTAATATTAAGCCATTCATTTAAAATTTATTTATTGAGTTTTCCAGTCATATTTCCAAGATTTAAAGATTCATCAATAAACACAGTAGACTCAAATATTTGATAGATTTTTCAGAGTCATAAATAAAACTATTTCAATATTTATCTACTTTAAGCAATTAATCACTTAAATGCTGTGGAGAAAAGTATGAGGAAGAAAAAGAGGGGCCTTTCACAGGTCTTCTTTCAAATACTAGGTTATTCTTTGTATAGTCATAAAGCTTTTGTACACTAAACAATAATTATCTTATAGAAGTAACATTATAACCTCTTATAGTATATAGTACAATGGTTGAATTCTTATTTATAATTCAGTTATTAGTACCTGTTATAGCGGAATACTCAGTGTTGTTGGTAGTTTTGAAAGCCTTAATGAGATGCCTTTACTGTTACTTATAAGGAAATAAAATAACAAATATGAAGGTAATTGGGAGTATTCAAGTGGGTAAATAATATAGTCCCTGGCAAATAAAAAAAAACTTGGCGAATGTTAATATCAACTTTTTATATTTTTCTTATTTCCCAGAACTATTTCTCTGTGATTTATTTTCCTTTCATTCCTCCCCATCTCAATGTAGAAGTGACTAATCACATTTGTACTGCCCTTTAGTAACTACAATTTCTCCAAATGGTCACATATCTAGTGAATGTATTCTATTTTGTGTATATTGGTCATCTGGGAATTCATTTTCTTTGTGTGCACCTTAATATGAGTCTGAAGATTATGAATTCTTTTGTTATAAATTTCTAGAGCACTATGATTAAGCCTGATGTTTTGTGTCATAGCCACTCAGTTGAACAATCATTTTTCTGCCTTTTCTGAGTAGATAATACAATTTATTTATTTTTATACTCAGAAACCTGACATAGAATCCAATGTGTAATGACCTCATGATAAGCAATTATTGAATCAGTCCTATTGTTACAATATGTATAAAATTATGATCTTGCTACACATTAAAGTCAAGTGAGTGCTGATATAGAGGTAACTGATTTGATTTCTGTGAAAAAAACTTCTTTTGAGTTCAAAGTTCTTTTTATTAAATTCTGTTTTTAGTTTTATCAAATAAAAAGAACACTCATCCTAATTTTCCTGACTGAAATGTTTCTTGGATCTTGGAACTTTCAGTGCTAAAATGAGAGCTTTCTGTGTAAATTGAATGCATATAGTTCTGCTTAGATAACCTACAGCATAATGAGGTTTGTTTCTCAACTGTGGACTCCCACCAGAGTGTATAAAGTTGAGTTATAATTCAAGACAATTGAACATATTATAACAATATGCTCTTACTGGGGGAAATCTACGCTACAGCTATATAAGCATATACTTCAGTTGTATTGAACCAAGGGTTTAGAGAAATAGTTTGCAAAATAAGCAGGAACAACAACCTTCACATTCTGGAACTTCCCTGGCTGCCGTCAGCTGGGGAGGAGAGGACTGCTTCTCTGAGCAGAAGCTCCTGAAACAGTGGCCAAATCTGCAGAATGTTTTGGAGAGCACATAAGATTGGTTTTACTATATTGCTGTATTTGCACTGCTCACAGAGGTGTGAGTTCAGGACCACTGGTAAGCTATAATTTGTCCTTGACCTCACTGTACAACTCAATTTTTATTTCTCTTTACCTCAGATGTCTGTTTATCAATGTTAGGTGGTCACCTTTTAATTGATAACCTCAGTCACTATCTCAATTACCCTCTCACCCTATCCCTCTCACCATCTAGCAGGCAAGATCATTACAATGTCAATAAATATCATTTACATTAGTGCATAAATGTCTAATGATAAACTTACAGAGAAAGATAATATACATTATATAATCTCAGACTTCTTGAGTAGAGCTTTGGTTATGCTATCATATGCTTAAAAATATTAGAATTATGGAAATATTCAAGATATGTAGGCATGCATGTAGTTCTCATGTCTACATTTTGCACCTGAAAACACAATAGGTTTTATAAATAACAAAGCATTTTATTTCTGATTTCAAAACAAGTTATTATGAACTAAAGTAAACTATAAACAATTGCCCTCAGAAATAAGAAAAAAAATTCTTAAAACAGTTTTTTCTCTGATATGTGATTTATAGCATTCAAGTTTTCAAAAGAAAATGCTCTTTTTTAAATATTTGATTAATGTAATCTTTATATATGAAAAATACAATTCAGTTAAACTTGTTTCTTATAATAATGCTCAGCCCTCTACTATAACTCAGATCATCAGAAATAGCAACAACAGAATCAGGCAAACTGGATATCCTGGGACATTAGAATACTTTGCATCTGTTTTCTCACCCTTAAAACAGAGATAGCAATGATGGTGATGGTGATGTTAAACATTCATTTATAAATTTTATGGGAGGATGAACTTAATTTATTTCTTGGATGAAAGTCTTTTTTGTAGTATTTGATAATTATAGGCAAACAAAATAATTTTCCTTTTCATATCCATCAAAGTTACAGTTGTAAAATAGATAAATTTTATTTCATTTTATATTAGTAGAAACAAACACTAAATTAAAAAACCATACGTCAGTGTATAAGAATATATATATATATACATAACAAAATAAGAAGTGTTTATCTACATTTTAAATTGGTTAAAGATGTATTTCATGAAATAAAGTTTTTGAAACTTTTATTTATCATGTTTTCTGAACCAAGTTTTTATTACTGTCCTACTCACTGGACATTTGGATTTTTTTTTTTAAGATTTTTTTTTATTTGAGTGTACTTGTTTTTCTTTTCTACAGTTTGATGGAGAGACAACAACTCAATAATATGCACATATCTAAAATAAGCAACCTGATGGTTTTTGCCAATTATTTATAACCTAATCAAGAAATGGACCTACTATCTTCAAAAATCTCAAGGTCCTCTCATCTCTGTTCCTCCCTTTGCCTTCTTCCATTTCTCAAGCTGTCATTTTTAGAGTTTTACCTAAATGGAAGTAGTTATGTAAAACTACTTATACTAGTTTTACATGTAGTACATACTCTACTGACTACTTCTTATACTTTGCACAATAATTTGGAGATTTAACAGTATTGTGTGTTTTCAATAGTCCATTTCTCTTTATGGCTCAGCAATATTCAGGGTATGAACACAGCACCCCTGTCCATTTGTAACTGGGGAGGAAAGGTAAGACTGAAGCCAAAGTTTATTACAGGTGGCATCCCCATGAGAGGAGTGCAGGAAAGGAGAAATAGTACCAAAGGAGACATGCCTTGATGGCAGCAAAGAGTCAGGGGAGGTGGAGATTCTCGTAAGGGAATTACAAGAAGTTGTAGTAGCTGCATGGAGTTCAGCCATTCTAGGTTTCAGACCCTAACGGAGGCCATCCTGGAGGTTGGCCACCCTGGGTTTTGGCACTCTGGAGAAAAAGGAGAAAACTGGCCAAAACCTCAAATATGAGTCTTTTGTTTAGAAAAATTTAAACTGTGCACTTCCCAGGAAAGGGGAAGAGAAGAAAGTTGCTGAAAACAGAACCCGTGGCCCTTTTGGATATGAGAGGGCCATAAAGTGATGGAAAACAGAATCTGTGAACCTCAGAGAGGAGAGAGGTGAAAGATGAGACACTATCTTGACCTTTTGTTTGGAATATGAAAGACATAATCTTCTTTTGTTTTGAACTTTAAGACTGAACAATAACTGGGGTAGCTGGTGACTTGTGGCTTCATGACTCTTTGTCCTTTGTTAAATAAATCTTATTTTTGCTCCTGAATTTGGGTTGTCTTGCAGTTGTACACACAGGTGGAAGAACTCAGACAGTGACCAGTTTAGAGAGCAGGCTATTGGATACTCTGCTAAGTTTCAGTGACCATTGAAATCAAGAGTCACATTCATGTGTGGAAGGCTTGCTTATAGCTTCTTTGTAATAAGCTATAAATCTCCACTTATTCATGGAAATATGACAAATGAGTATGACATTGCCTTTATTTACTCTCTTACCTGTGTTATTTTATTCTGAAGATATTAAAGTATTTATAATCTGCTGAGGATGAATTTTACGTTTGTTTTCCAATAAGGGCTTAATTTTTAAATTAATTTATTAATTTAATTTTAAATTAAAAATTCTTTAAATTAATTCTTTAAATTAATTTAAATTAATTCTTTAAATTAATTCTTTAAATTAATTTTTACTACACATTATCTTAGCCAAAAGGTCAAGAAGCAAGATTTTTCATTTATTTTAAATTGAAATAATATTTGCCTACCTTCCTAAGGTATAATGCACCTCCCTTCACCAAGTCACCATAGTCCATTGTGCTTTCTTTCCCTCTATGTTCTCATTCCTCTCCCCCAAATTAGTCCTTTATGTAGGGTTATTATTTAAGGTCCAAATAAAACTAAGTTTACACACACACACACAAACATATATGTATCTCAAATCCTATAAGAATAAAAGTCGTATCTCTAATATTTAGTGAAATCATTTGATAGTTACTAAAACATGAAGGCAATACATCAACTAGCTTGGGAATATCAATATTTTTTCTGACCTACAAAGAAAACACTGCAGTGTAAGAAATAACCTAAGTGGAATATGCTCATTTATAAGGTGTCTGTCAGACAGTTTTAGCAGAATGATCTCAAACATATTTCTGTTTCTCATGAATTTGAATTAGTGATCTTTCCTAAAAGCAAATAGTCCTAGATTTTTTACCATGTAGTTTTAGAAAAAATGTGCTTGTAATGTCATGCATCTGTTTGTATTGCCAACCAGCATCAGGTTCATCAAACTGCTTAGGTTCTTTATTGGGTCTAGCAGGTATACAGACATATCAGGCAGGGCAGGGCAAGGGCCAGAGAAGGACCAGGGGGCTGGGAGGTAGGTGAGTCTCCGTCACTTAGAGAGTATGAGCATCTTCACAATTTCCCTGCCCGCGCCAACCCCCATATTTTCTCTTGCCCTCTCTCATGCTTATACTCTTTCTTGTGCTCTCTAAACCCTTTTACCCCCTTTCTCCTAGGCCCAAGTGTACACACTTACACATACTCACACCCACTGGTCCTCACAATCACGAGCAATACACAATACTACAGATGTTGCTTATACAAGCTAATGAATGAAAAAGGCTGACTATCTTACCCTACAGAACTGAAAGAGAATCATCATGTAAATCTTAGACTAATCTAAAAAAAATCCCTTTTTTTCCCTGCAAAGTTATAAAAAATATAAAGACCACAAACTCAATTGTGAGTCTCTTGAATAATACACAGTATTGCTTTTTTTTCTTTTTCTTCTTTTTAACTAGTTGATTTGGTTTTAAAAAAGAAAAAAAATCATGTGTTGAATTTTATTCCTGTCAAAATCTGAGGGCTTGTTAAAAAAAATAAGTGATAGACATAATTTATCTTAATGTTTTTAAGACATGTTTGTTATGTCTGAAGCTTAATCTTTTTATATGACATGTAAGATTGAGTGTGTTTTTGGATATGTTTCTAATAAACTACAAAATAATCTCCAAAATGTGAAAACTAACAGTCAAAAATATGATGATACTAACTCCTGATTTCCAGCAGGGATATTTATTCTAGAATAAAAAATACTGCTCAGTATTTTAAAAAAAATAACATGAGCACACTAATTAAATTCCAAATGACAAAAAATTAAGAAGAAATGCCAAAATCTTTAAGAAAATTAGTATAATTTGAAATGACTGAGAGTAATTGGAATTTTGATTTTTTTCTTCATTTCCAGTTTTAAATATGGATAAAGTATGTAGGATCTTGAATCTGTTAGAAAATAAAATACACTCTCATTTACTGTTATCCATGGTGTTCATAAGACAGAGCATATGTTACTTTCCCCAGTGTTTTCTTCTTGCCAATTTTGTATCACATTCTTAAGAATGCCCAAAATTGAGTGTGATTTTTCTAATCAAGAGAACAAATGTCGTATAATGGTGTCCACACATCTGAATAAAATACAATCTTACTCATTTGGTATTATGTTACAAACATACAGATGTCACTGACCTCATTTTAAAAATACCGATGCATTGCATTTCAGTGAAAGTCATGATTCATTTTCTTTTTCTGCTTTAATTTTTTGTTTTACAATTTGATATTTATAATAAGATTTTATAAGTTAAATTTAATGCTTAAGGAGAATTTCCTAGATGAATGTTATCTCCTGCGAAAATTTGTAGCTATTGTTATTATTCAAGAAAACATGCAAAAGAAACAAGATATTCTTAAAATCCTATATAATATTTCATTCTTTCATACTAGAAGACAAAAGAGCTCCAACAGATATATAAAAATAAGTCTTTGAAGAAATAACTGCTTAATTTTAACATGAAATATAATAAAGAAAATACCAGGTACATGTATTATGTAAATATTTTACATGGATAGAAAATTTATAGAAATGCAAAAGAAGCATAAAAATGAAACTTAACTTTTGTTGCACCAAAGTGAGATTCTTTATAAGTTTTCAGACATACATAAAATGTTTTAAATTTGTCATGTTTTGAATTTTTTTAATATTTTTTAATTTGAATTAAAATGACTTTAATATTAAGTAGAATGCATAGTGCTGAGGAAGGGAGCAGCTCTAGACCTGTCTTAGAATTACACAAATTCAAATAACTTCTTGTGATTTTGTTTTTAACAGGAATATGCAATGTAAAATGTCAATATTCATCTCAATCAGTAAAATAATGAAAAAGGAGCACATTTTCATTAGAAACTTTTCCTATAACATGAAAAAAAGTCCTAACACTATTTTAGTCTGAAAAAGGAACAGTTCTCATAATGTTAATGCCACTATGTGAATTTATTAGTGAAATTTACTATTATAGTTTTACCATAATTTCAATGTTTAAAATGTGTTGTTTAAATGTAAACATAGGTTTTGAGATACCTATGTTTAAATGTGTATGTTTTGAATCTGTATTAAATAAAATTTAGATAAATTAATTATTAAGATTAGGTGTTGATAATAATTAGTTATCAATCAACTGGATCACAGCATAAGTTTTTCTAGGATCTTTTGTTTTCACATAATAACACAATAGCTATAGGAATATTGATTTTATAAAACTGCATCATAAATATAGACTAACAATCACAAGACACGTAAAATAGATATTTTCTGAACACACATCTTGTGAAATGGATGGTGAATTAGCTATAAGCATTCTGTAATCAAATCAGCATTTCATTTTTAAGAAAATGGAACTTGCTTTTGAGTGACCAGGGAATATTTTCTAACTAGAATATGGCACACAGGAAATGGTTATTGATTTAATTTAAAACGCTGTCCATATTAGTGAAGGTTGAAAAAACATAAAAACAAAAATGAAAACTCCATCTTTTGCCTTTTTATAATATCACTTATAACATGAAAACAGAGAAAGTACTCAAATTGATAACATCTCTGTTACAGAAATCGTCAAGTTATAACACTACACTATCTACCTTTCACTTCAGTAAACTCACCATGTTTCTCCTTAAGAAAAACACAAAATTAAATTTTAAAAAAGTGCTTACCATAATACCTTCCATGTTACAACTTTATATACATATCTGTTTAATGAATTGATTAAGTTAAATATAAGGAAGCAGAAGATACTATTTGGCTTACATTGGTGAAAAAGGATTTTGCATGAAGGAATATATGGGCTGAGATTTCATAGGTAGAGAGAATTTAAAGATACAATGAAGAAGAATAGAGTAAGGGGGCAGAAAACTTGAGAAAAATAATGGGAAGGGATAGTTGTATGTACATGTGAAGTTCAGTTGATACAAGAGGAGACAGAACAGAGAGTTTTGAATAACAAAGGAATAGTGTAACATATCCCATAGCTACAGAAGAATCGTTGAAAAGGAAGAGATATGATCAAAATTGTACCTCAGATGCCTTTTAAATAGTTCTCATAACAGTTCAGGTGAGAACTAATAAGAACCTGGAGAAGAGGGTCTCTTAGAAACTATGAGAGTGGTTACCATAGAAATCAATTATCTTAAACTGAAGTGCTCTCTCTATATGAGGTCTAATCTGATTCTACTGAGAAAAGCCTGTCTGACCTTTTCTGGGATACTGAGCTCACAAAACCAAGGGGTTGCTGGAATATGAACAATATTTAAAGAGATAAAGGGAGGAATTAACATGTCCACTTTTAGAAAGATGAGGTCGCCTAAACAAAGATGATTACTATAAATCATTAGGTAACTCTCAACACCTAGTAACTGCTCTGTCTCAGCCAACTGGCTTAGCGGTCCAGTGATTACAAAGTGGAACTGTTGCTGGTCACAGGGAGACCAGTGAGGTCCAGGCGTGGTGCCTTAGTCATGAAAAGAACCCTGAACTTCCTCTAACTTTGTCTTCAGTGTAAGGTCTTGTCTAAGATCACTGCCTCTAGGTGGGATTTGTCCTCCATTTTTTTAAACATGTATGAGAACACATAAAAGCATAGAGAAGCATGTTTCCCTACAATGGGCTACCCAGGTTTGCTTCAATACCTCCACTCTCCCTGCTCCCTCCATGTAGAATAACATCATTTTTCTTTGTTTTCGAGTCCTTGTGGTCTACATGAGGGAGAGGCTGTCTCCTTCTGGAGACACTCATCCTTGAGGTCTCACTAAAGCTTTCTGTCACTCTATCTTTCCAATAAAATCGACTGTTGTCTTTAAAATCTTCATTTATTTGAGTAAGAAATTGATTTATAATACTGCTTGGTAACAAAAATATAATTTGAGTGAGGTAAGATGTGAAATGTTTAGATTGACAAAGGAAAACTTAATTCCTTAATTCCTGGAAAATATGATTCAAACAGATTTATAATAAAATTTTTTTTTAAGATTTTGCTAGAAATCATTAACAAAGGATTCCCTGAGCATCCAGACCAGAAAATGTACACACCAGTGAAAATATAAGAGAAGGCAAAGTTCATATTACATTTGAATTTCTCCAGGCAAACAATCAATAATGAAACATAATGCAAGAAGTACTAAAATTCTCTAGGAAAAAAAAACATTTTTATTTCCAACTAAAATCCTATTCATGATGAAATGACATGAAAAGAGATATGTTCAAATATACAAACATAATAAATTAGACCCACAGTTGTGTTCTTGAGAAAAACATTGCCATGAGAAATAATGAGGCAACTGAGAGAAATGATACAATTGATGCATCGATTGCAACAAGCAGAGAAAGAAAAAAATCTAAACATCCCAATTAGTTTATGATATAAGGAGAATATGAATACTCTTTTTACTTTTTGTTTTTGTGTCTGCTTATTCTTATTCTTTATAGTTTATTCTTTAGTTGACCTCTGTATTCAAAAATACACTCAAAAATAGAGAAATAATGAATGAGAGAAAAAATCTTCTTGACTATTGGTGAAATACAGATTCCTCTCATTAACATAAGAAGCAAGTGAACGTAATGATGACTAGTATTCTTGAACATTGTAGAAATAAATTCTCCAAGTAAATTTATAATTTTATAAAATTGGAACTCATAAAATATTGTTACACACAATCTGATCTATATCCATTGATTTGAAGGAGTTTAACATTTTAGGGAGTTATTTTCCCTATCCTTTTTCCTACTGGGATGCTTTTTTTTTTTTTTTCATTATTGAGTTGATCTGAATTTTTTACAACTTGAGACCAACAAAACACAAAAAAGTGCAGACAGTCAGTTCATTATCTTAGGTGAGTAGCTGGCACATTAGTACTAAATTCTTCTTTGAAATTACTCTAGCTTTGCCAGTGTTTGGTAGCTGCAATTTCATGCATCATTTGTTTCGTTAATATTGATTTATTTTGTCTGTACTGTTCTTTTGTATTTTTTGCATGTAAGTTTCAATTACATTGACTATCACATGATTGCTTTGTTTGTTAAGTACCGAAGAAATTGCAAACCAATAATGTCACTTATGCTTAATGTTCTAATGATGATAATTAATGACATTTTTTTATTGCCAGGAACAAATTGTCTTTTAAGAGAAGGGTAGACTAAATTGTACATGTGGATAAACATAACAAAAGGACCTAAAATATGGAGTGAAAGGTACTTTAGTAAAGTCTTTTGTTATAGAATTATACAAAAATTATTAGTTTTCCTCCATTAAAAATAATTTAGAAAATATAATGGAAGAAATACTTTCTTTAATAATGGTCATAAAAGAAAAATGTGATGGAAAATAAACTGAACTATAAAAGGGAAACATTTGACCTTAATGAGATTATTCTCATGAACAATCTGATCATTCTTCAGGGTGCCTTATTTCGGGACAACACTCTATTTTCCCTTGCTGTTAAAATTACCGACAGTTTAATATTCACATTTGAGAATGTTGCTCTGAAGCTTGTCCTGGACCCAACCTAATGTGATGCCTCCTTCTAGGTTTCTGCCCTGAGTCATAGATATTAGAGGAGAGAAGAAAAGGACCCATCTGAACATTGTACTTACAAATACAGATGACTAGAAGAAGAACATGTTGTTTTATTGAATTCCTTCATGTATTTGGGAGTCTTCACAAGACAATAAAGATCCAAGCAAGTGATCAGAATGGAAAATTGTCATACATTTTAGATAATGAATTTAATCGTTTGGGCTAAGAGTAATAAATATTAAGTAACAAGGAAGTAAAAGGTTAGTTTGACAAGATTTATTTGTATGGACTTCTTGGCTCCAAATTATTTGTGTCTGGTGATGGGATTATCTTCCTTTCTCCTGATACCAGAAGGATACCTTTTGAATTCTCTCGATACATCCTTTTGAATTAAAAGTATATTCTTCTTATTTTCAGGGAAGAAAGGTGAAGGAAGAGAGATAGAGATCTCCAGCTTCTGCTGTTTTTTCAAACTCCTTCAGCTTAAGATTTTCCATATGCCAATGTAGTGGAATTTGAGCCAACTGTCAGATACGCATAAACAGCAAAATTTTGAACACATCAGCTTTTTAAGTAGGGAAGGAGTTTTAGTGAAAGACTGGTCAGTAAGGAGATAAGAGAATAACTCAAATTCATATCCTCTGCTTGTTATGGGGGCTGGGGGTTAAAAGGAAAATAAAAAGCAATAAAAAAGTGGCCTTGATCAAGGAGAGAATGGAAATCGGAAGTTCATGGTGCTCTTGCAGGCAGACTGCTCAAATCTCTTCATAGGTCTCATGTTCATCTTGGGGGGAGGAAATCTGATATGCACTTCATGGACTTTGAAAGGTTCGGATATCATGGGTATAACAGAGGTATCTCTGTAGGAGATACCATATTCCCTACTTCCATTTATAGGCAGCTACCTTGGACTAGCTACTGGGAATTGGGAGTAGCCAGATGAAGCTATATAATGTGGAATGCAGTTGGACTGAGGGAGACATGTGGGAAGTGTTCATCAGTTTCTTGACTTTGGACTTGCACCAGAGACTCGGGGAACTTGAAGGAGACATTAGGAAGAGACACATGGGTGAGACACAGATGAAGGAGCTGACAGTGGCAATCATAAAATTGATTTTGCTTCTATAGTCCCAGACTCACCCAGCTTCTTTCACGGTCTTTCTATGTTTCCTCACAAAAGGTGCCTTAGATTAGTGACAAGCTTTCAGTCAACTGTTACCTCACTTCTGGCCTACAGTTTGGTGAATATTTACCCTAAAGAAAATAGGTAACTTTAGATATTTTGTTAGGAAACTATCATCCTTTCTTCTCTACTGTGCACACTTCTATTAAAGTTTTTTCACATTAAGAATCTGTTTTGTCTTTGTATGCATAGATGACTGGATCCCTTAAAAGGGTACAAATACAGGGAAGTTATAGTACCCCTCTGTCATGTGATAATAATTTGACTATAATTTTTCACATAGATCTACAGTTGGATGTTACCATCACAATCAGCCTCACCACTTCTATAATTTGCTAAGCCAATGCCTAATAATTCTTTATGTTTTAACTAGAAAAGAAATAGACAACAACAAATACTTTATCTGTAATTTTTAATTTTCCAGATCAGACTAGGTTTACTTACTAAATATTGTATTTATTCCATTATTTATTTTTCCAGATTGACAAATTTGGGATTTAGTGGTCGTATTATAGTGCTCACATGGTGCACAGTTCTTAAAACAGAATCTGACACAAAATAAATGTGCAATTTGTGCATCATTGTTGAAAACATATATGTCACTATAAAAAGAAAGGAGATGTGACAGAAAGGAATGCTCTTACACTGCTGGTGGGAATGTAAACTGGTCCAGCCACTATGGAAATCAGTGTGGAGGACCCTCAAACTAATGAAAATGGAACTACCCTTTGACCCAGCAATCGCTCTTCTGGGAATCTACCCAAAGAAGACCTCAGTATGGGTGCAAAGGGACACCTGCACCCGCATGTTTACTGCAGCACTATTTATAATCGCAAGGACATGGAAACAACCCAAATGTCCCAAAACAGATGAATGGATGAAAAAGATGGGGTATATATACACAATGGAATATTACTCATCAATTAAAAATGACAAATTAGATGAATTTATGATAACATGGACACACCTAGAAGAAATCATATTAGCAGAAACAAGTCAAAAAGATAAAGACAGACACCAAATGGTTTCACTATTATATGGGACTTGGGAAAGATAAACAAAAAGCTATGAAGAAAAGTCAAAAATAAACCAAAAAAAGCTAACAACCAAATCAAAGTATACAACTCCAAGTGGGGGGCAGGGGGGAAGGCGGGCAGAGGGGGAATGATCAGGGAGGGTGGGGGTGTGAATCCCGGAAATTACAAAGATGTGAAATGTATATTTAAATAAATTATTTGATGTTTAAAATTAAAAAGATAAAAAGAAAGAGAGAGTATACTCTGAATTTTCATAAGCATATATTTTCTGTAAAAGTATATACTATAGTTATCATCTGACTCCCAATAACTATGAAGCTGAAGTCAATGAAACGTTTACATAGCCTTTTGTGAGACATATTATAAATGTTATTAATTTCAAAAAGACACAATTGATACTGATACAGCATTTTCTTATTATTGAATTAGTCATGTAAAGTACATTTTAATTTTTGACTAAATTTGCCTTTACATTTTTCTTTAATAGTTTTATTCCCTTTGCCTTAACTTTCAACAAAAGAGAACATAATCTTAAAATAAAATCTTAATGACTATTTATAGTTAACACAACTTAATCAAGTATAGAAAAATACCTTTAAACAATATCTAAAAGCAAGAAACAAATACAGAGGATTACCTAAAAATCTCCCAGTTGCTGTTTCAGTTCCTTGGGCATTGGATATTTTTGTTTGTTTGTTTCTGCTTTACCAAAAACAAAAACAAACAGAAACCTCTATTGTGTTAGATTTTTAATATAGGTTTGACATATTTAAGAATGTGGTAAAAAATTCCTAAGTAATCTTTTATATATTTATTTTCTGCTTTATTGCTTATTTAATAAAGAATATATTCTTAAACCTCCTGCACACTATTTTTAAGTCTTTACTGGGTAAGTGTAGTAATAACTAAATTATCCATGCTATTCAATTTTAAAATGAAAATCACCTATCTGGGGATGGTTATATTTGAGCATTTTATTAGAAAGTTATTATTCTTCACTTTCTTTGCACAATCATTCTATTAAAATTCTTTTACAACAAGAAAAGTTTGCTTGGCCTTTGTATGCATGGATGATTGAACCCCTTAAGAGCATGCATGCTTGGGGGAACCCTCAGTCCACACACTAACATAGGATCAGTCTTACTCAGTTACTCAGTGGGTTAATGTCTGGTAGTCATGCTTGTACTGAAGTTCACTTACAAAAAACAAAACAAAATAAAACACCCTAGTTCCTGCTCTACCTGTTTTCTCTGATCGGGAACTACTGTTTGTGGAATGAGTGGGAAGGGAAAACAGAATGGTGGTTGATCAAGTAGGAAATGGAGGAGCAATATCACCACCATTTTGGGGGGGTAAGAAAGCATGTGTTAACTTTTTTTCTGAATAAATTCTGATTTTACAAAATAAACTCTGATCATAGTCTCTCCAAGAAGCCATATTTTCAGGTAGTAACCTGAACTCCATCAGTTGTCTCTTGCCTTAATTTCAAACAATGATTGAGGGTCATCCACAGTACCTTGTAGAAGGAGCTACAGCTTTACTTACTTACTTGCGAGTTGGTTTGTCAGCGCACTCACCCCACTTTTCATGACATTTATGCTGCTCCCTAAGGTGTCCTTTTACTCTCAGGTTAATGCTATGGCTGTAAACAGAGGAATAGTAGCTTCGACTACTGGTGTTCTAAACAATGTCTCTACCTTAGAATCATCTGATATTCCCACACTTGGAAATTATTACAAACTTACCTAAAAGAAGAAAATTACTTGTTTTTCCTCTTCTGTCATTATTCTTAAATAGGGAGACCCATGTTAAAAGACCCAGGATTCTAAATGCCAGCCCAAATTTCAAGCTTATTATTATTATTATTATTATTATTATTATTATTATTATTATTAAGACTAGGTCTCGCTATTTTTGCCCATGGAACCACAGGCTCTCGTTGCCCGGGGCACCACAGACTCAAGCAATCCCCAACCTCAGCTTCCCAGGTAGCTGGGATTACAGGCGTGCGCCACCATGCCCAGCTATTTTTTTGGAACTAGGTCTCTCTACCGACCCCAGGCGGGACTCGAACCGTGATCCCTAGCCCCGAGCCGCTTCATAGACTGAAGCTTACAGGCACGAGCCACTGTTTATTGGAGGGAATATTTATAGACAAGTACAACCAAGATGTCTTTACATTTTTCACCATTTTAAGGCCTGTGTTCATTTAATTTCCAAATAAAATAGTTCATTTACTTTGCAACAATCTGGAAGTGGTTATGTGTAACACATTTTCTAAGTCGGAGTTAAGAATTTTTACTCCCTGAGTATAGATATTATTTGCTTTGGGAACAGGGACTCTCAAGAGGGAAAACATAAGTTAGACCTTGAAGAAATTAGAACCCAGTCTACTTCACAAGTCCACCAATTCAAATGCTGATCTCATTCAGACACACTCTCAGAAATACTCCATAACAATGATTCTAGGCATTCATTTCTCAAGCAAATTAACATAGAAAAGTAATAATTGCAATTATAAGATAAAAAAATCATAGCTATAGATGCATATATGTATATTTACATATATAGAGAGGAAAGATATGTATAAAACACAAAAGCATGAAGTATAACTAGATCATTTAATGATCTCTCTGTTTTGCAATGCTATGAGTTATCTTATTTTGAAGTTTAGAAATATGAACAATTATGAACTATTTTATTTAGATGTATACTTTTAAGGAAAAATTATTTTTGTGCTGCAATATTTAGCATAACTGCTTAATATTGTATATCCCTAATATATTATGCTCCATCTGACCACAGTGAAGATAGTGACTTCATGTGATGATTGAAAGAACACGATAACCTTCAACATATTCTTTCATTAATCTTTAATGAAAATAGAGGAACTAAAAAAAACAAGGTTTAATAATCAAACCTTAAATCATACATATTGAATTTACATCGTATAATTAGGCATTAAATAAAATTTGACTCTGTCTTATGAAAGCAGAATCTCATAAAGAATAGGATTTTAAATAAGAACTAGAAACTTTGGAAATACATTTAATACTTGCAAGTCACTGGCATTTTGGAAATTATTCTTTTGTTTTAGTCACTGAAAAATATAAATATGTATGAAGTTTAGATTTCGAAGAATAATATACATCCATTTATCTAACAAAAATGTATGGTATATGCAAGACATTGGAAACATACTTATTGTCAAAAGTACAGTTATAACCTATGTACTCATGCATGTGAATTCTAGTGCAATAATATAATTATCTAAGTAATATGACTGCAATTGAAGGTGTTTGTCCTATATTCCTCTATATAGAAAAATATGATAATGAATTTCAGCATGAGAATATTTCATAATTGGTTCAGTCTACTAAAATATTTTTTGAAATATTATGTTGATTTTATCTTCTTTGGTCACAGGAAAAGTAATATGTAAAATTATCAATTGCTTACTAATAAATATTCCAAAAAAACTGCCTTAGCTGTGAGTGACAATGAACCAAGAATAAGTTTAAATCCTGTTGGTTATCTATAGTTAAACAGCAGTCCAAATTATTTCTCATGCTATTAACATGACGCTTCTGTTTGGGGGGGTCTTGATTCATGTTTTTTTTTTTTATTCTATGAATTGATATATACATCAGACCTTTGAATTAATGGCAACATCTCCTATTAGATTTTTGTACTCATGATTCATCTTTTGTATTTTACTCCACATCCCTACTGCCATCTTATTTAATGATACTGGAAAATAGAAACTGAGATAGAGACCTTTTTTGTCTTGTTTGGTAATCAAGTTAGAGAACTTTAGGAAAATTACTTTCTTATCATTTAATATAATGTCATCAACCTGTAGTTAATGACAATTAAATACTGTGTTAGTCTTTGATGTCTATGTTATGAATGTCATGTTAAATTACAAATGATCTGAATATCATAAATTCCTAAATTTTTTTTCTGAGACTTATTTCTAAAGGGTCAAGCCTTCTGATAAATTTTACTGACCGAGTAAATAATCCACAGAAACGTCTGAACAAGAGCTAGTCTTCTTTGGGAACATACACACTTGTTTTAAAAATGCTAAGAAAATTACTTTAAAAGTTACTTTAATTGCTAAAGGAAAAAAAATTGCTTGCAAGTTACCAGTGGGGGCTAAAAAAAAAAAAATTACTTAGCCACCCACTTGTCACTGAAGACTGGGTCATATAATTTAATTTTGGGAGATGTGTTAAGATTGACATGTGACAGAGCAGTGTTTTTCCTCATATGTTTCATTGAAAAGTATTTTTGACATAAAAGAGCTAAGTTTTTTTGTTATAAATGAATTTATTTTGGTCAGACAATGTGCAAAAATATGCAATTAATTCCAAATTGTAGCTATCAGTAAAAATATGAAACTATAAAATATTTATAATTATGAACTCTAGTATCACATTGGAGAATTATTTCAACAGACTTAACATCATGTTTTGATTTTCATGTTATATTTATGGCAATTCATAGTATCTAACAATGAATTTTAATGACTAATTAGAAATATGGTTTCAAATTCATTAAAAATGCATTACTATGTTAGAGTTTTATGAAAGGCAGCAACTGTCCAAGCTTAACAGAACATTTTTTCAGTTGTTAGTTTACTAACCTCTTCTGAATATACTTTATAGCAAGACAGAATTTTTTTAAGGTATGGTAAAGTTACTTAAAGATTTAAATATTATTGCATAAATTCAATGCCTTTTTTTTTAAATAAAATATTAACATTCCCCAAATCCACTCCATAAGTAAATGTCTTGAGTAGGATAGGAAAATTTACATTCTTTTGCTAGTCATTCTTTAAAATGGAAAAATATTAAAACAGAAATATGTTGAGAACTGGAACAACTCAAAAGGATTGAAATAGTTTATCTTGCTTTCTTTCTGCTGTGAATGAATATGGATACTCAGACACTGGAGAGTGAAGACAGGTCTCACTCTCTTAAGTAAAGGTCAAAGTTTTTGTGAAAATGCAAGAGTTAAATTGATAGAGAACCAATATCAAAATTTTATTAGATTATAGAAATCAGATGGATCTAGAATGGGGGTGAGATTCAGTGCTTGGAAAACCTTTAACTCATGATAGCCTGTAAAAATAGATAAAACCATGCACCTTCAGTCCTTGTTGTAATTTTTTCTCTACATATTAATGGCTGAAAATTCTAGAAAAAGTAGATGGATAAAATATGAATAACAACAATTGTATTTGCCATGATCTCCTAATTTCTTGACAAGTTAAGAAAAAAAGTAGCTTAGAAGAAATTTAGTCTGTGTTGATACTGTGGTTTTTAAGAGATCTGTTTATTTTTGTCTAAAAAAAAATCCAAGCTTAAATACAGTGGAAAAAATGAATTAAGTGACTTTTAAAGATATAATATGAGCATATTCTCTAATACATAGAGAGTAATGATCTAATATAATCATGCTTACTTTTGGATTAGACAGTTACCATTGATATGAGCCTAGATTTGATGTTACAATACCTTTACTGAATTTTTCACAATGAAAATGCAAACGTCTTCCTTTGACTATGTTAATCTAACTTTCTCAAACTCTCTTTCTATTATTAGCATTTCTATTTAGCTGACTCCCTCTTTAAATAAATCTTTACAGTATATCCACTTATAATTGCAAACTATTTTAAAACTACCAGCGATTAAAGGAAAATACTACTTCATCAGAGTGGGAATTCTCTAGACTTCTGCTATGAAGGAGGACTTGAACAGAGATTTGAGTACTTAGCGTTCTCTAAGTACTTAGCATTCTCTTTGTATGAAAATGCACTCACATTTAGATCCCCCTACCAGTTATACAATCTGAATTAATTATTATATTTTACTACAAATATTTTTGTACAGAGGCCTTAAAAATCTTAAGGAATTTTTTTTTTTTCAAAACTGGGATTTATATGAATCTGACCATCTTTGTGTCAGTTGGGGTTCTTGATTATTTTGATTTCCTTCTTTATATTTAAATTACATCAAGTTCTAGCTTTCTATATCTTTCAAAATATATTTTTGTTTCAGAGAGTTAGTAATCTTGTCTCCTAAAAACATTTTATCATGTTTCCTAAAGCTGTATGGCAAATATGTTCCTTTCTTGGAATGAAAATTTTTTTTCTCAGTTCAAAGTATATTTTTTCGAATTTGAGTCCCATCTCATTTTACTTTTAGTTTGTTTGACTAGATGATATAAAATATTACTATGTTTTGTATATAACATCAGATCCTAAACCTAGCAATGAAGTGAATCACTAATCAGAGGCAAATTTCTTTCTCAAGAGTATTAAACTTACAGGATAGAAATGTTTCCATTTTATCAACTATTTTAACTCAATGAGCTATGACACACATTGTATCCAAATTCAAATAATAGCCAAATCTAGTAATAGGTAAGTCAAACTGTCAACTGAGGAAGTTTGTTTTTTATAATCAAGTTGACTTTCTGCCAACAATGCTTAATTTTAGATCGTGACCTCTTACTTTTATGTACAGCTAGATATCGGTAACATATAAATAAATGTACTAAATTGCAAAGTCACCTTTGTTCAGCACTAGGCTCTGAGAGACTTTTATAAAGCAAGGTAATCTAGGTAGATAAGGTTTTAAATTATCCACATTCATGAATTAATAGATTTTCATAGCAACTAATCTTTCCAGTGTATCCATTCAAACATTAGTTATACAAAGAACACTCTGGTGGGTTTATTTTAGGGAGTGATGTCTAGATGCTAGCAATAAATATTTTACTAGTTAATAAATACTTCAAGAATTAATATATATTTCAGTCTGAAAAATAACTACTCTTTCTAATCCCATCTAAATAATGTCATGTAATTTTTTTAAAGATAACATTTTGTGTTGAAAAAGCAAAAACAAGTCTGATTCATGGACATCTCAATTATACATCTAGTGTTCTGGCAGCCTAGAGGTTGAGGCTGGTGTGAGACTTAACAAGACACTGATGCTGAGGAATTGACCTAGGAAGGGACTCAGTGTGGATGTCTTCACATTTAAGTCAAAACTCACTGGAAGTGATCCTGGGGTGATCTACTGCACTGGTTCCTTTTCATCTATTATTATTCATATCTTTTCCCATTGTTTAATTGATTTTTATCTTTTTATCTTTTTATCTTTTCTTGTTGCTGTGTGAGTTCTTCAATATTTTAAATCGCTGGTCCTTATTGGATATATATGCAAATATCATCTGCAAATCGTAATTTCCTTTCTGTCATGTAGTTACCAAATAGTTTACAAAATGATAGGGAGCAAAGAATTCTGATGCAATATGGAGCAGTTTTGCTTTGATATATTAATTTTCCTTTTGAGCTTAACTTTACACTTGAATTGTTTGGTTTGATAGGTAAGAATCCAAGTTAATATCATAAGGAACTGTGATTTGAATTAGGATTACTAATATTTTTAAGAAAGTGAACCTAAATAGTCTAGATTCAGGAGTCTGTGACATGAAGGCAGGTGACACTTCAATTAACATCATTCAAGTTCTGTTTAAACTAGAAACCAATGTTACCTTAATAAAAATGCATTAAGTAATAAATTAGAAATCATCTTACAAAATAATGTAACCATTTCATTATTAAAAATTACAAATTATTACATTATTTTATTTGATAATGTCTTATCTATATAGTAGGTCACAGTAGTGACCATATAGATAACATGCTTTCTGTAGTAAATTAAATATAACTTAGAAATGGTTCTATAAATCCATAGTATATACTGGAATACAAACAAAATATACAAACTGGCAGGAAACTATATTTTGTTTCTAAAAAAATTATGCTTTGAAGGGTAACCTAAGAAATACTGTAGTCATACTGCAATTACCTTTATCTACATGTCATCAGACATTTATAGAAGGTATGATGATGTTTTCAGAATCTGTAATATATTCATCCCGTGGTACAGTAGAGCATCTGTTCTTTATTTGGGGCTTGATTCTTCAAGTTGGTTAAGCTGCTGAACATGCACTTCTTTGATACCTCATTAATTTTAACTCTTGTCTTGTTGAGTTGTAGAAGATTGTCATAATTCAGAAGTTACAAATAATATCAGTGATCAAGTTCAATTGCAGGTATTGACACCTTTTTTTTCTAGTTGTTGGTAATGATTTTCTCCTCCTGTCAGAATCAATTGCCTGTCATTCTTAAAAAAAAAAAAAAATGGTTTAGAAAGATGTCTGTGTTCCACTTGATCAAGTAAGTGCCTTTATGATAAATGTAGCCATCTCTGTGTGCATGTTTGTGGTACGTGTATGTGTGTGTGTATTCTGCTTCTCACTTTAATTACTTCTCTAGCCTGGGATTTGCTAAAAAGAAAACAAAATAAAACCAAAAAAAAAAAAAAAAAACTTTTGTAAAGATACTTGATGTTGTGTAGATCTAGTTAAATAATTTACTTATTTCAGAATTATATTTCTGGGAGTATAATTAGTTAGCGGTTGACCTAGACATAATTCTTTCATGCCCTTTTTAACCTATGCTATCTCCCAGAAAGAGAGTCAATAGGCAATTTCTTTCTAATTTATTTTTCTGCCTCTAGTTTTGACCCCTGATGTATTTTTCAATATTTCACAGTAATTCAAATGTGTTTTTTTCCAAGATAATAAATTTAAAAAAAAATCTTGGTAATACCATGTCACATCACAATTAAAAAATTTCCACTCAACCATGAGTAAGTGTATTATGGAGTTAACATAGAAATTCTGACAGTGTCCATACTTAATCCTTGCAGTACATGTAAATCTTTTGCTGGTGTTCTCACTCTGAATTTAAGAAGCTGTTTTTGAAAATACACAACTTCTAAAATTTCTAATCCCTGAGCATTTTTCTGTCAATATTATAAACAGATTGCTACAGACCTTAAATTCCCTAAACTGCAGCATAAGGCTATGTTATATTTTCCACCAAATTTCTGGTACTGGTTACTTCTAGTAACTTCAACTACTGCTAAAGTTGAGATGAGTGTTCTTATGTTTTCTTCATTTATTTCTGTTACTGCAGAGAGGCAATTACCATAGTGTATGTTGTATATTTAATGAACTTAGAGAGGATATAATCAGAAATGAAAGTGAACAAATCATGCAATTTGTGCAAGTGTGAAAATGCATATAAATTTAAGTAAAATACACACAATTCTCAGTTTTAGATAAATGACTATAGACTACCCTAATGCAAATCGCTATTATTAATGGATCCCCAATTGCAAAACAGATCACATATCTAAACATTTCCTTTAAAGTTTCCATTTGGGAAGAGAATATTAGTGTTTCTACAGAAATTCAGCAATAAATCTACTGGTTAGTTTCGTAAGCTAGATTTTAAGTTATGTTTGATAAGTTAATATATTTTCTGACCAGGGTTAACATTCTATCATTGATAACCATTATTCTATCACTATTCTATTTGGACATTGAGATTTTGACAATACATGTTGTCGCAGAAAAGATCATTCCAACCTGAATCCACTTGAAAATACAGATATACACAGGAGATAGAGAAATTTGTTTCGGGGAACTAACTCTTGCAATTGTGAAAACAAGGCAGGTGTGTGTGTGTGTGTGTGTGTGTACATACATAAATACATTTATGTATATATACATACACACAAGTGTGTGTGTGTGTGTGTGTGTGTGTGTGTGTGTACAGAGTTGGGCTCAGAGTTGCGAGAAAAGACTAATAAGAGAGATTGACACAAAGTCTGTGGGCTATCAGAAGTATGACTGGTAGCAACTTTAAGGTAAATTACTAGACCTTTTATAGGGTTTAGGCAAGAGAAAAAAAAGGTGTACAAGAGAATGTTTTACAACCAATTAATTAGAGAAAACTAATGGCTAGGGTGCAACAAAATTGAGTAAAACATTAGTTTCCGTGAGATAATGGTGGGCAGGGAATTCACCCATAAATTTGTTGGTAATTCCCAAAGAATGTTTGTTAAGTAAATATTGGAGGAATGTAGAAGCTGCTCTCTGCTCTCTGGATGGCCATCATGCCAGTCCTGTCTTCAGTGTTCTGAAGGCAGATAAGAATGAAATGAAGTATTCCTCATTTCACAGCATGAAGCCAGTTTGGTCTCATATATATACCTTGAAAGTAATGAAAGTTTGCATAAGGAATTAAGGTAAAAAGGAGATTCCAAGAAGAAGGCACTCATTTTGATGTGAAATACCACTGTAATAGTATTACCTACATCAATACTCATCATTGAGATCATGCTAATAGATGATAGATATAGATATTAAGACATGTAAATTTTCAGTGGTAACAAATTATAAATAACTGACCACTACATATCCATTATAAGATGTTTCTGATTAATGGATGATTTAATTTTGAAAAAAGATGAAAGTTTACAAGTGACTATAATATGATTAATTTAAGAATAAAATTAATGGTAGTAGTAAGCCAGATTACTAAATATAAAATGAAAGTACAAGATGGTAAAATTTCATATTCTCTTGAGTACTATTCCTCAAGTAAAATTATGATTTAATCATTTTATGTAAAACTGATTATATAGATGTAGATCTACAATTTTCTCTGCAAGTCTCATACTCTCAGAACATTATTAATGAATATTTTTGAAATGCATACCTTTTGCAATTTGAGCTCAAGAAAATTAAATCTGGACACGAGCATATAATTGTACGCATCATTAGCTAAGGTATTTAAATTTATCATTAAATATGAATTAAAATTCACATATAATTTAAGAAATATTTAAGTTTAGATTAGTCTAGGCAAGATAAAAAAAATAACATCTTAATAGTTTTCTTTGATTCTTCCTGTCATTTTTTCTTTATTGCTAGTTTTTTAAACTTTTACCAAGGTGCATATACACTGTTTCTCTTCTACTAAAAATTATTTCTAAGAAAAGCTTCCTAGAGTATAGCAAAATCATGAACTGTGAATTGGAAATTAGCCAGGTACAGATGGTGAGAAGCTTTTAAGCCTGTAAGCCCAGGGAGCAGCATGTGCAAAGGCACAGAGGTGTAAGAAAGCATGACCTACTCAGGAAAATGACATTCATCAGCTTGTCATAGTCTAAAAAAAGAAACAAAAGAAGTAGACCTTATCTTCACAGGATAGTTAATGACTAAGTAACAGATAACAGAAAATACAACTGTGGGATAATGCTCTAAGAAATTACACTAGCACTAATACTGCTGTTGTTATTTTATTTGGGGATATATAAATGAAAAGCAGAGAAGTCTTTAATATGTGCATGATTTTGTTGTTATTTCTATAAGTAGAGATTTTAGTAACCTTGTATATACCCTCTAAGTCTGTGGTGGACATATTCTAAACCAGCATTTTAAGGCAACCATGAAACAATGAATTTCAATCACTTTGCTCAAATAAACTAACTTCCTAAAAAGAAATTCTGTAAGTATTCTGTCCTATCCAGTCAATATTTTGCAAATATTCTGGAGACCTAGTCAGTCAAAAATTTTTAACTGATGAAATAAGTCTAACAGGAACTGCTCCCATTGTTCATAAGGAAAGTCAAGGACCCAATATGATTATATTTATGTTGATGATTTCAGTTCTAATGCTTATGACTCTTTTCCCCAGATAGCTTCAAGCATGAAAATTCTTCTTCTTCCACGTGTGAGATCTAACGATCTTAACTAAAGATGGTACATTCCAACTCCACGAGATACTTTCCTAAATTACTACTATATGCTCCCACTACTCAGTTGATGAGCAAATATTTATTGACTATTCATTCCTTGACACTATTTTTCCCTTTTATGAAAATCATCATAGGTCTCACTATTTTTGCCTGTGGAACCGCAGGCTCACGTTGCCTGGGGTACCACAGACTCAAGCCATCCCCAGCCTCAGCCTCCCAGGTAGCTGGGATTACAGGCGAAAGCCACCAGGCCCAGCTATTTTTTTGGAACTCGGTCTCACTATGTGCCCCCCAGCAGGACTTGAAACGTGATTCCCTAGCCCCAGGCGCTTCATAGACTGAAGCTTACAGGCACAAGCCACCTTGTCCGGCTCATCATAGGTATTCTTTACCTACTTTTTCCTGTATACCAGCAACCTGCATAGTTAAAACAATCAATTGAGATCTTAACAAAAGAGGGAATGAATTATTGTTTTTTAAACAAATAAGTGAACTTATAACAAGGTCTTAGGAAAGTCCATCAAACTTGTGACAGGCTTATTGATCTTATTGAAAATTAAAATTTGAAATTCAATGATGTATCAGTAGTGGGAATTTTGACCTAGAGCAGCATCTGCCTTTCGCTTTACCAAAAGAACCAGGTGGCCAATTATCAAAGCTTTTCTACTTGACAAAATAACTGAAGGGAAGATAGAAAAGCACTTACAGAAATGAACAGTCTGCAAAAGTATCCTGCCAAAAAAGTAAGATAAATATCTTCTAGTTTTAGAGCTGTCCTGATCTTTTGTAATTCAACAATCTAAATTCTTCTTAAGGTGTGTTAGCTATTCTAATCTATACAAGGAAAAGAGGATTAGAGGTTAGATTATATCAGATCAGAGAAGAAAGATAAGACAGATGTGTGATTGGTGGGAATTAGCAGTAAGACCGGTCTTCATTTGTAAATGTCTGACAGCCTTAGTAGTTTGTGGCAGTAATCACTGTTATTATAGATTGTGGAGATGACTGGGTACAGGCAAGTGGCAAATTTGAAAGAGGAAAGAAAAACTCCAAAGGAGTTAGTAAACAAAGGACTGGAGGTGAGTCAGTGCTTCGGAACACCTGGGACAAGGCCTACAAATAGCTAGTAAAGATAAAAATGGTAGTGATGTTACCAGGCAGGAGCTGCAATGGTGGTCTCTCTCCCACTTGGACCTGGTTACAGTCAATGAATTTGAAAATGATATGAATATTTCTTTGGAAGTAGCAGTGCTTACTTGTGCAGAGGAAAGTTGACATAAATAACACTAACTAATATTAATATTATTATATAATAATAGCACCATTATGGGTGCCAAGCATTGATTTAACCATTTAGCATGTCTTAAATTAATACATTAGCTCTGTGAGGTGGCTATAGTTTTTAGACCCAATCTTTAGTTGAAGGAATAAAATACAGATTGCTAAATAGATATTCTAAGATGTGGCTAGGATTGTTGTTAATTAAATCCAGTGGTGTGAGAGACTATTAACCAGGTTCGGTTAGCCTGGAAGGAGTTCGTACTTGAGATTCATATCTAGGTAAATAAATAAGAAAAAGATCCTCTGAAAACTAAGAGCTGGCGATGTACTTTCAGCTAGATTATGTTGTTCTTATTCCATTAAATATGAGCAATTTCAGACTATAAACATTGGATGTTACATTGTAGCCATGATGGATCAGAACAGCAGACCACACTATAATTCTGTGTGAACAGCAAAACATGAACATGAACAATATCAAAACAACAAAAATGACCAGGCACATCTCCTCCTGGCTACTGGGAATGATGAGTACTTGTGCCCAGTATGCCTTCATCCTAGTCAAGACTAGTTAAAAATCAGTTATTCCATTTTCCTGAAAACATCCAAACAGCCAAAATGTCTTCTTTTTAAACTTAAATTCACTGAATAAAGCCAGGCACGGTGGCACGTGCATGTAAGCTTCAGCCTATGAAGCGTCTGGGGCTAGGGATTACGGTTGGAGTCCTACTCAGGGCAACACAGTGAGACCTAGTCCCAAAAAATAGCTGGGTGTGGTGGCATACGCCTATAATGCCAGCTAACTGGGAAGCTGAGGCTGGGGATTGCTTGAGTCTGTGGTACCCCAGGCAATGTGAGCCTGTGGTTCCACGGGCAAAAATAGTGAGATCGTCTCAAAAAATAATAATAAAATAAAATAAAATAAATTCACTGAATAAGCCAACATCTAAAATAGATTTTTTTTCTAATGTCATGAAATACCCCTTGATGTGGGATCTTCAGTTTGCAACAAAATAAACCCTACTTGTTCAACTACAGGGGTTTTCCTGATGTGGTAGTCTTTGTCTAAAGAAAATTTATAATTTATAATTAAATTGATGTTTGGGTATTCAAAATGAGTATATGATCCTAACTAATAAGGAGGTATACAATGGTCACGGACAAAAGTAAACCATGCAAGAAAAATAAAGACGCAAACAGATGCTTCCATAGGTTACTTGTTTTCCTGTAGGAACACTTACTGTTGGTGGGAGTGTAATTTTGATGCAGTTCTACAGAAAAAATGTAAGTAGAGTCCTCAAAAAACTAAAAGTACTGTATGATTCAGCAATATCACTCTAGGCATTTGCCAAGAGAATGTGAAAATATGAATAAGAATATATGAATACAATCTTGTGTTTAGGTCAAAGTTATTCATAAACAGCCATACTATTTGTCATACCTATTGACATATAACTGGATAAAGAAAATGTGGTATATAGACACAGCATAATACTACACAGGTATTCAGAAAGATGATATAGTGTCATTTGGGACAAATGGAAAAGATATTGAATTGATGTTAATTAGAATAAGTTAAAAAGTAAAAGTTAACAAGTGGTTTCACTCTTTATGGAACATAAATAACCAAAAAGCAAAGAAAAATATTTAACGAAGACAAAAACATCCAACTCTTAGACACTGAATAATCTAATGGTTCCCAGAAAGGGTGAGAGTGAGGGAGAAGAGAATGGACAGGGAATGGAATAAGGTAATGACACTGGTGTAAGGTGTGTGAAACAAATATAAGGCAAATTATTCTCAAAATTATATAATTAAGTAAATGACTGGCAAATCAATAAAATTTGGAGGGGAAAGAACAAAAAAAGAGAAGAAAAAAGAAAATTCTTAAGGTTCCATGTAGGGCTAGGAGTTGGAGAAAAAAAAAATTTTTGATGGTTATATATTTTATAAACCATTGCTTCTGCCATTTATGTTGATAACTAGATGTTAAATAATTATGACTGAGTTTAAAGGATTTTATCTTCTCTAGTGATAACCTTTAACATTTCTCATTCATACAGTAAAAGACATTCGACATGCAATAAAAGGGGGGATATATTTGGATGCAGAATGTGTTTCTAGCATTGCCCAATGTCATACAAATAGTCAAATCTATAAATTTATGAAAGAAGAATCAAGTAGTACAATTAATATTCTACATAAGATATCATAGATAAAATAAATATGTATTTCTTTATTTAGAAAGATGGAATTTAGAAGATATTAATTTGGAGGTAACTTAAATGATCCAAGAGTCTATAATTAAATTTTTTAATTTAATATACTGATTTCCCAGCAAAATTCTGATGAAAATAGCTCATTATAGTTCCAGGTTTAAGTATATAAAAAAAGGCTAGTCATTGTTAACATATGCAAAAGTTATATTTACATTATTACTTTCACATTATGTGACTTACTGTGTTGTTGGAAATTATATTCTAAAATGGGTCACATATGCCTGTTCTTCAAGGAACAGTATTAACAGTATTGAGGGAAAAGATGTTGGGGATTTTATTTGACCTTGCATTTTTCAATGATGAGGTCATCAGATCAACTCATTGCCAACTCAGTTAAAGGACAAACTAAAACTCTAATAGAATTAGATTCACTTTAAATTTCATGAGTAGTCTTCAGCAAGTCTTCCTTTGTCCTTGTGTGTTTTTATTTTAAGAGATGAATGTGCAATAAATTGCACTCCTTTTCTAGTTTCACCAATAGAAGAAATTAAACTGAACCTATAAATGCATATATTTGTATTATTCAACTCAGCATAAAACTCTTCAATTATATTTTTACTTCAATGCAAAGTCTGCTAATGATAGTCCACCTGAGATGTAAAACAATAGGAAATAAACATTAAAGACCAACTTCTCTTTCTCTCTGTAACATTTAGGGAAAGTTCAGGGAAAAAGAATCAAACTCTTTACTTCTGCGACACAGAAACTTAGAATGAGAACTCGTTTGTCTTACTCTTAAATAAGTGCTTCTGCTATCTCTGTGTGTGTGTGTGCATGAGTGTGCAATGCATACTTATATGCAAGTGCTTGGGGTGAATTTTTAAACAAAGTAATTTAATAGACTGAGTTATATATAGTTCTTATAGAATATAATACATACTAAAAATGCAAATTTGTCAGATAGTTATAAATTATATTAAGAAAACTCATGCAGAAGTAAAATATAAACTCCACTATAAAGTCATATGTAAAGACAGAAAATCTGCAGTGCAAGCTGCAGATTTATATCATATATATATATATATATATATATATATATATATATATATATATATATATATATATATATATTTGCATGATATATATTCTGGCCAAATAAAACAGAAGAGTTGAACAATATATATTTACTTTCTCTGTTTTGTTCTTATTCCACTATATCTAATTTAATGGTCATCCTCGACTTCATATAGCCATTAATAACTCTAATATTTTTAAGATTTTATACAATCTTAAAATATTTATCCTGACAGTCAATAAAGTATATTCAATAAATTTGTCTGATGTCTTCCATTATCTTTGAAAATGTTTCAACAATTGTCTTTTCAAATATTTTTTCTGACACATTTCTTTCCTCTTTTTCTTACATATTTTGGGAATTATATACATTATACATTAGATCTTTTCATTGTTTTTCTTATGTTTCCTATGTTCTTGTTTGATTGTTTCTATTTTGGATTTCTATGCTTATGTGTTGATATTTCCAATAACCTTATTCATCAAAGTCACTAAACAGATCTCTGCCTTTCTGTATCTTTAAAAATAAACAGCTAATGAGTTCTTCATTTTGGTAATTAAGTTTCACAAGTCTAATCTTTCACTACTTTTATAATAGGTTCATTTCTCTCATCTTCATTTTGTTACCAATTTTCTTACCTTTTATATATCATTTAGTAGAATTTATTACTTATTTTATAGTTTCAAGTAAATTTAATAACTCAATCTCTCAGATTTTGTTTCTTCTTTCTTCCCTCTCCTTTACATTGTGATCATTTCATTTCCCTCACTCCAAAATATACAGTTAATATTGAAATATGGATATTGTGTATAAAAATTTGGGGACCCCTGATGCAATTATCTTTCTCCTTTGAGGGTTCAATACTCTTTCTGGTCTCCATAGAATATAGTGACCTTTTACTTTAACAAAACAGAAACTAAGCATACTCAAGAGTGGAATGTAGCTGAATAAAGTTCTGTCTACTTCTCCTGGGCTCAGAACTTAAGGGCTTTCAAGTGTGATCGGCTGTATAAACAATTGGTTTGTCCATTGTGTTTGGTTTTACAGGATTTCCACCTTTGTAAATCAGCTAGAATACAGAGGAACTGTAATTGTATATTGACAGAAGTGAAGTGTGTGTGTATATATATATATTATATATATATATATAAGTATTTCTGTCATGCGCACAGTGAAAATTCAAAATTACCTTGGCAATCATTTATAGGTTGCAATAAATAATACGTTTAAAATATTTTGAGACAATAATTTATTTTTCCATCATTAAAATAAGTTTACTCTGATTGTTGTGTGTGTGTATATATGAGAGAAACAGTTATTATATATAATATATATAATTATATATAATAATAATTATATCTATATAATAGATATAATTATATATAATAATAATTATATATATTATATATAATATATAATATTATATATATACACACACAACCTATAAATGATTCCCAAGACAATTTTGAATTTTCACTGTGCACATGACAAAAATAATATTACACAATTTCCTTTTCTTTTTCTTTCAGTTGATATTTAGTTTCATTTTTAGATTCAAGTTGCACCTGATTGTAAACCTAGATCACATTTATATTATGTTTGATATCTATAGCCATATTGTCATCAAAATTCAGTAGGGTAAGTACCATGTCCTCATTTTTTGTAGTGCAGGCCCTTTTGGAAGAAATTTTAGTAATATATCTCTAGGTAATATTTAGAATTAATCAAATTCTTATCTATCATATATTATGCTTAGGAGATATTCAAGTATTTATTTGGGTGTGTAGAAAATGGAAAGATATTATGAAACCTTATGAAATAAATGACTTAATATAAGAAAGCAATGCATGAAATTTCAGTTCCTCCTACACGCAGATAATTGAATTTTGTTTGAAAGAATATTTTTTAAGTTTTACTGTATGTCCAGTAGAAACAATAAAACTGATGATTCTGTATAAAGTCTGAAGAGTAAGTATAATTTTTATGAAAATGATATATTAATAATTGTTACTCATTTAGAATTTGTAACTATGGTAGTCAATACTGGATGGGGGGAACCTAATATTACCTCCACATAAAATAGCAAATTACTTAAGAGAAAAATTTGATTTCTTAATCTATTTTTATTTTCTTTACAATAGATTCCTTCCCTAAAAATTTAAACAGCCTGGTCTACAGTGTCCCAGGAACACAGAGCCTAAGCCAAGAAAAAGGTTATTGCCCCAGAAATGAAAAGCAGAAAACTGATAGGTTAAATATCAACAATTGACAGCAAGAGAGGAGTCAGAGTGACATAAGGGGGCACAAGGGGAAGGGGGGAACCATGCATGCCTAAGGGGAGCAATAACTTTACAAATGTGACAGATATGTGGAAATAATAAAATTTAATAAAAATAAAATAAAATATATTCCTTCTAGGAATGGAAGTGTTCTTAATTATTAAACTCTCCCCCCTCCCCCCCATAATACTAATGGGTAATAATAGACTTTTAAAAGTTAGCAAATAGGTGGCGTATTTTTGAATTTTATCTTTTCCAAAATATACTTTTTTTAATTGTACTATCTGCTACATGACATAATTTAATTACTTGATATTTAATTACTATAATTTTAGTTTAACAATGCCATTTGTTAACATACTATGACTTTCAAACTTTAACATGTTAGGTTTATTCCCAAGTATTTATTTATTTTTTTTTTTGGTGCAATGGTAAATGGGATGGTTTTTCTGATTTCTTCTTCCTCTGTTTGACTTTTTGCATATAGGAAAGCCACTGACTTCTGTGTGTTGATTTTGTATCCAGCTACCTCACTGAACTGGTTTATTATTTCAAGTAATCTTTCTGTGGATTTTTTGGGGTTTTCTATATAGAGAATCATGTCATCAGCATATAGTGATAACTTCAGTTCCTCTTTACCTATTTGTATCCCTTTTATGTCTTTCTCTAGCCTTATCACCCTAGCTAGAACTTCCAGTACAATGTTAAAGAGTAGTGGGGAGAGTGGGCATCCTTGCCTAGTTCCAGATCTCAACTGAAATGATTTTAGTTTTTCCCCGTTTAGGATGATATTTGCCGTAGGTTTGTCATAGATGGCTTTTATCATTTTGAGGTAAGTTCCTGTAATCCCTATTTTTTCAAGGGTTTTTATCATTAATAGATGTTGGACTTTGTCAAATGCTTTCTCTGCATGTATTGATATGATCATGTGGTTTTTGTTTTCTCTTTGTGGATGTGGTGGATTATGTTAATTGATTTCCGGATGTTGAACCATCCTTGTGCCCCTAGGATAAATCCCACTTGGTCATGGTGAATAATGCTTTTTATGCATCATTGGATTGGGTTTGCCAGGATTTTGTTTAAAATTTTTGCATCTGTGTTCATTAAGGAAATTGGTCTATAGTTTTCTTTCTTGGTGCTGTCCTTATTTGGCTTTGGTATGAGTGTGATGTTTGCTTCATAGAATGCATTTGGCAGTATTTCTTCTTTCTCAATTTTTTATCTTTTAGTTTTTTCTGTTGTCTCTTTTGCTGTACCGAAGCTTTTTAGTTTGATGTAGTCCCATCTGTTTATGTTTTCCTTCATTTTTTTGCCATCTGTAGGTTTTTCCAGAAAGGGATTTTTAAACTGTAGTTCATGGAGAGTTTTGTCCAAGTTTTCCTCTATGTATGCTATGGTTTCAGATCTGACCTCTAAGTCTCCTATCCATTTTGAGTTGATTTTTGTACATGGATAAAGGGAGTTTTCATGGTCCGTTTTTTTTGCATGTCTTAGTCCAATTTTCCCAGCACCATTTATTGAAGAGGCTATCTTTGTTCCAAGGAAACTTTTTCACACCTTTGTCAAAAATTAGTTGACTATATATGTGTGGTTTTATTTCAGGGCACTCAATTCTGTTCCATTGGTCTGACTGTCTGTTTTTGTACTAATACCATGCTGTTTTAATTATTATGGCTTTGTAGTATAGTTTGAAGTTTGGAATTGTAATATCTCCATTTTCTTTTTTTCTGGTCAGGAGGCTTTTTGATATATGGGGTTTTTTGTTATTCCATATGAATTTCAGTATTTTTGTTCTATCCAAATGGGAAAAAATCTTTGCCCTCCACATGAGTGACAAGGGTTTAATAATGAAGATCCACAAGGAACTCACACAACTAAACAAAAGCAAAACAAAAAGCCCAAACAAAAAAATGGGGAGAAGGACTAAAAAGACACTTCTCCAAAGAGGAAATACAAATGACCAACAGGCACATGAAAAATTGCTCAATATCACTAGTAATAAGGGGAATGTAAATCAAAACCACAATGAGATACCACCTTACACCAGTAAGAATGGCTCATATCCAAAGAACGGGCAACAAGAATTGCTGGCGAGGATGTGGAGAAAAAGGAAGACTACTACGCTGCTGGTGGGAATGTAAACTAGTTCAACCACTATGGAAAGTGGTGGGGAGGACCCTCAAACTAATGAAAATGAAACTACCATTTGACCCAGCAATTGCTCTTTTGGGAATCTAAAAGAGACCTCAATGTGGGTACAAAGGGACACCTGTGCTCGGATGTTTACTGCAGCACAATTTATAATTGCAAGGTCATGGAAACAACCTAAATGCCCCAAAACAGATGACTGCATGAAAAAAATGAGGTATATATATATATATATATGTACAATGGACATATATATATATACATATGTACAATGTACATATATATATGTACAATGGAATATTTCTCATCAATTAAAAATGACACATTCAACGATTTCATAACAACATGGATGTATTTAGAAGAAATCATATTAGCAGAAACAAGTAATAAAGAAAAAGACAGAAACCAAATGGTTTCACTAATATATGGGATATAGTGAAAAAAAATAAACAGAAGCCTTGAGGAAAAGTCAAAACAAGCTAAGCACCAAACTGAAGTGCACAACTTTGAGCAGGAGGGAAAGGGGGGGAAGGGAAGGGAGGGTGGGGGGGGCAAATCCTTGAGATTACAAAGTTGTGAAATTTATATATAAATAAAAAATTAATTAATTAATTAACATGTAAAAACAATTTTCCTATTTGTTTCAAACTCGTTACCTCAATCTTTATGACTGAGCTCAGTTTTGTTCATCCTAGCATTGTCAAAAATTTTGTATGCTTTGAAATTTATTACTTACTTGCTTTTCATCTTTCGATTATTTCATTTGTTTAAGGTATTGTCTTGAACTCAAATTGCTTGCTACAATTTGTTTTTGTTCCATTTTCAGTTCTTTCTCTTTTACTTATTTCTGTAATTCTGTGGGTTTTTTTTTAAGAAATTCAGTCTTTTCTAGGTAATTAAAATTTCTTTTTAAGTGGAATGCTTTTATGAAGCTTCTGCATTTGAAAAAAATAATGAATAATTCTTAGAAATTTCAAGAATTGATTGTTTTAGCTTAATATTTTGGAATCTAGCATTATCTTACACAGTAAGTTTTTTTTTTCCATTCTCATCAATAAGGTATATCACATCTACTTTTCATTATTTTTATTTATAATGTTATTAGATCACCAATTAATATTATTTTGTGAAGACAATTAAACATATAAAGTCTTATAACTCTGTTGAGAAAGCAGTCTCTATACTCAAAGCATGTGGTTAAACTTATGGTTCTATCAAAAAATAAATGATCAAATCAGAGAGTCTCCTGGACAAAATTAGTATTTACCATATAAAGAACATATTAGAAACAGAGTATATTACTTTGTATAGTACATTACAGAGTATATGTTTTTCTTAGTTTTTATCAACATTTTGTGGTAATGACTGTCTTCATTATTTTATTTATGTTTAGATATCAAGCATCATCTGTTTTTCATTTACAGTGTTTATTTAAGCATTTCAGATGATACATTTTAAACTTTGAGAAATAACTTTTCCATTCATTAGTCTGAACGTCTTCTCTATCTCCACCACTGTTAGGTAGCAGTGTTAGGTAACAATTAAACATTGATTTCAGAACATATAAATGAGACTATTACTTACAACTATGATATGATAAAGGAATTTTCAAATTGATATTTGTCAAAATAAATAAGTAGAATGAGTTGTTAAAAATGATTAATTATTATTTTTGAACTAAAAATTTTACATCTTTAAAGGAGAGGTAAGAAATATAGACTCTAAAATTTGAAATTAAAGCTAATTCTTCCCTTTTAGTATAGTTTCTATAGTTACCTACTCTTTTATTACAGGTTGGTTTCTCTAGATACATTTTCAAATGTTATTATAATTTTCCATTAAACTCAATATTTTATTTTTTACTTTGAGATGGTTTGCTTATTGATCTTTAAATTATTAAATTCCATACAGGAGTATTTCAACTGTGTGATATAGACATAAAATGGTGGCTAAAACTGAAAAAGGTGGTTTTCAATAGTTTTTATGAACACATAACATGAAAATCATATTAATTGAATATAAAAATAATTCTATAACAGAAACTTTAAAAATTAATAAATGCAGTAAACGGAGATGAAACCAATATTTGTGAATTTGTAAGAGGTATTCACAATCAATAATTTTATATCTTTTAATTCTTTTTAACAGTAACAGGAATTTCCTATGATTTTCTTTTCCATGTGCAAAAATTGAAGTTGATATGAGAAAGAAGTGCTGATTTAATTGTTTTTACAATTAGACTCCTTAAAATATCTTTATTTGTGATGATCTGTCAAAATTCATTAGTAACAGTTAAATCAGTTTATCATCTGCCACATATGTCTGCTGTATTTTAATTTCATGATTGTATTTGTATCTATCGGAATCTTGACTTAATATGTTTATACCTTATTTTCTTGGATATAGTATCTGGGTAGAAAGGAGTAAAGATCTATTCATTTTAGTCTATTAAAAGTTTAACTAATTAAATTGCAGATTTATAATTTTTTATTAAAATATAGAAGTTTTGTGTTTGAAAAAAAAATTCAAATTTAAGCATTTATTGATAATTCAGAACTGAGCTAAAATTTTTTGAATTCTTAGTTGTGATCAGACTCTGCACTCTATATTTTTCTACTTATGATATGTAATACCTTTTGTAAGGGAAGCACTTAATCCTCATTTTACACACAGATCCTATGTTGGACAATGTCATTTTTCACCTTCTCAAAATAATAAATCACAGAGTCTGAATTTAAAATTAAGGACTTCAGAGTAGTTATATATTGAGGCCTATGCTTGTGCAAATTTGGATTAATCTAAATTTTCTCAATCATGTTTTACATATTTATTATTTAAACTTATGTAGGGCCCACAAAACAGTGGCGGTGTGGGGCAGGTGTTTCTCACAGTTCTGTGAGGATCTGCTCTGAGAGAGCAAACCAGCTCCACAAGCTACAGAATGAGATGTGGGGACTGTGAAAACATTTGAGGTTTCCGGAAAGAGAGATCCAGAGAGACTGATCCACTAATCCAGAAACAGCAGACTCTCTTCTGAGGATGTGGCAGAAACTGATCTGATGCTCCAGGATCACAAGGTGGTGACACAGAAAATAAAAGACCAGCATCTCATGGTCCAGGGGGTTAAACTGTTGGGCCATCACAGATGATGAAATTTACCATGTATTGTGCACATCCCCCAGCAGAACTGGTGGATTGGGTAAACAGTTCTGTCACAAATTAAGAGAACCCTTAGCAGCTGGCTACTGCATTCGTGGAACCTGGGAGTGGACAGAATCATTTGCACTAAACAGGAAATGGAGAAATTGTCTTCAGTGACCTTGTGCCCAGTGTTGAGACAGTGGCTGCAGAAACACAGTGTGACCAAGGTGATCACATTCTGTTGGATTGGACAACAGCTACTGTGTGAACAGTCTGGGCTGATGTAGGAATAGGAAACGTACCAGAACCATGAGTCAGTGCAAACATAAACTGAGCTAGTGCAGGTACTTTGTGAACTGGAAATATATGGCATTAATGCACAATCATAAAATGCTATCATAAACTTTATAGATAACATTTCCTTTGTTAAATGCATACTATGGCTGTTTCTAGATTTTTCATTGTTTATTCACACAAAAATGTTGGGAACATAAATAATCTTTATTTTATTTTTAAAAATAATGGTGCTGGATGAATAGAGAATACTCAGAATCCATACGGGTAGGACAGGTGAGAAGCCTATAGGTCCCATGCCATAGGACTTCCTCAGGAGGGACAAGTCAAGATGCAACCTGGAACCATAGGCAGTCTTCCTTTATTGAGAAGCAAGTGAAAGACAAATTCCAAATAAAGCAGACAAACAAGGGTTGTTTAATCACCTGGAATCAGTGCTGCTGATTGACCAGAAATAGCACCTGGGTGGCCAGTTTGTTATGTTAATCTGAGCTAGCATCTAAATCTACATCTAACAGATTGTTCTCAGCATGTAATTCCCCTTCCAGGACTTTTATACTAGCAAGTCTCTTATTTTAGTTCCCTGTCTGTATTCTTCATGAAGGTCACAGGATAGAAAAGTTTACAGAGCAGGCCCATATTCCTGCATATCATCCTTTTTTGTTTTAAAGCATGTCAAAGTGAGGCAAGGAGCTAGGGAGAGTCACCAGAGATGCTGGTATTATAATCCACGAAGCAGAGTCACCATGGTCTCAGCTTTGAGACCTAAGGAGATTAACTAGTCATGCTCTAGACTATGGACACAAGAACCTTCCATATAGGAAAGATGAGGAGCAAATAGGGCATTTCCTGGCAGAGACAAGAAAATTCCAAAGGCTAACCACTGACACTGAGCCTTGGCACAGTGGCACCAGCCAATCATAGGGTGACTGATGAATTTTTGGAATAATTAGGAGGAAGGGTATAAAATCCCTGAGTGTTGGGTAACCATCCCAATCTTACTGCCAATTCCAATGTAAACAGTCTTCCTCGGCATTAGTTGGGGAAGCATCAGGCTCGTCAATCTGCATAGGTTCTTTATTGGTTATAGCAGTTGCACAGACACACCGGAAAGGCAGGCCACAACCAAGGCTGGAGCCAGGGGAGTTGGGGGGCAGGTGAGCTCCACAACCCCACAGGAATCTTCACACCTTCACTAGCCTCTCTCTCCCTAGTATTTCTCTTTCTTATGTGTATTTTCTACTGCTTTCTGAACCCGTTTATCCAGGGGTGCCCACTTACACATGTATGCACCCACTGGACTGGACAATCATGGGAAAGACACAATAGCCCAGATGCCAGTAATATAGGTTAATGGAGGAAAAAATCTGACTAGCTCCTTACCCTACAACATACCCCCTCAGGTTTCTTTCCTTCTTGCCACACAAGCTACCAACTTTTCTTCTTCTGCATGTTTTCCTTGGTGAATGTGGAAAACCAAAACCATGATCAGCATAAGCAAATAAAGCAACCACGTACAAATAAGCCAAGCCTAGTAAGGTGGCAGGGTGCACCAATCTAGAAGGAAAAAGGAAAAAAAAAGTTTGGCATATAGAAGATGATCTATCACATCTTCTAATGAAAGACACTGCTGTACTCAATGCGGAACCACTCTACAACAATCTGCCATCACTCGCCAGAAGTCATGAAGCTTCCTGGCGTTCTCTGACTGTGTCTGCACCACAGACCACATACCACATCCACTTCCAAAATGCACTCCAACTGATTGCATACTCTTCGCTCAGCCCCCAGGGATACTCTCATTTCTGTCACTCCAGTGCTCAGCCTCCATGGCCCCGATGTGACACACAGACCCCTGCACTGGGCAAACCCCCTGCATCAATACTTGCATTGGGGACCCTTGGGAAAAAGTCTCTCTGGTTCCCTCTCTGACTATGGTCTCCACCATAAGCCATGTTCCCCACCACCCTCCAAGGATGGGATCCTTAGCATCTCACCTGAATCAGAAGTGAACAGGTCATCACCCACAGGTGATTTTAAGAGGTTTACCCGCTCTAGCATCTTTTCCAACTGCAACAACTACTCAGGACTTTTCTGAACTTGTCATCAGTTTTCTGCCTTACCTAAGTTGACTTTTCACATATCTCTGGCATAACTGAATAGGACTTAGGGAGGAACCCTCCCTCAGTTAGCCTGGGGCTGCTCTCATAGCTGCTTTAGCCTCCAAGGCCCACCAGCCACCTCTTGATTCTCATCTCCTGAGGTTTAAAAATGATCCATCCACCCCAGGGTCCTATAGACAACCAAACTCTTTAAAAGTTCCCCTGCCTTGTGGAGGGACTAAGCCCATCAGCTTTACTTGTGTCACCACCAGGTAAGCTTCAAATGATGTCCGGACTCCTCTTCTCCTTATCAGTCTGCTGCCTCAGGAGTAATGGTCTGTTCTTCTAGGGCTATGTCCTCCACAGAGGTCTTGCCATGTAGTTCCCAGGTCTTGTGCACTTCTTGTACTCCTGTAGCATCTCCAGTGTCATTCTTGACTCCATTTAGAGAACCATCTACTCTGTGTCGAATTCTGACTGAGCCAATTGTATGTGTTGAACTCTCTGCCATCTATGCTACTAGGTATGTCATCTCTATTTGCATCTTGCTAACTATGACAACTGTTAGGATCAGTCAAGCAGTTTCCACCAATAGCTTTGTATTATCAGTACCTAGAATATTATATCTTATCTATGATTGTGCAGTTTAGTGGGTGTGTGCATGTGTGAGTGTCTACACTTTGGCCTAGGGAGAGGGAATAAAAGAATGCAGAGAGCATGAGGGAGAACACACAAGAAATAATAAGAGAACAGCAGAGAAGCAGAGAAAGTGTGAAGATTCCTATAAGGCTAGGGGCTCACTTGCCTCTCAGTATTCTATCCCCCACCCTGTCCCTACCCTGGCCTGCACTGCGTGGTTTATAACAGCTAGAACCAATGAGTAGTCTATGCATATTGGTGAGACTAATGCTTGCCCCTACAGGTGGTGATGAGAAGTGGTTTCATTACAGTTGGTGACAAAGATGGGATGATTACATAGACAGTTGACATAGTTGGCAGGATAGCTCAATGCAGACTATTGATGTGAGTTGGCAGGAGTCAACATAGACACAGTTAAGATGGTTTTGCAAATGGAGTAAAGGACAATTCTCGAGATGCTGCCAGCATACAGGAGGGGAACAAGTTTTGTACCTGTGAGACAGATCTTGTTTTGATATCACCTATGAGGACCAGCTGACTAATCCTGAGACAGCAAACTGGTCAGGAAGGAGAGAGGACCCTAGTCGTTGTTGAGAGCTTCAGAGCTCACCCAGTGACACGAGTCAATCTGATGGACTTGGAGAGTGCTGTCAGAAAGCAGGGGAACTTTGGGAGTTTGATTGTTCTATCTATGTGAATGTACAGGTGGATGGATCATTTATAAACCCCAGGAGATGAGAATCAAAAGCTTGGCATTGGAACTTGGTGACCAAAGAAGATTTGTGCACAGCTCAGTGCTCCAAGAGTCAAAGCTATTGGCTGTCACCTATCATCTGGGAGCCATGTAGACAGAGTCTAGAGTGATTATGGCCCCTGAGAATGAGAGTAGAAGAGGGGGAACCATAAGGTTGGTTGAGGAAGGAAGGCCTCTCTAGGTGTTCTGTAGCCACGCTGGAGATGTTAAAAAGCCAATTTAGGTAAGGCAGAAAGCTGGTGCCAGGTTCAGAAAAGTCCTGAACAGTTGTTAAGGAGCTGAAAGGGATGCTAGGGAGAGTATGCCTCTTATAATCACCTATGGGTGATAACCTGCTCACTTCTAAATCAAGTGAGATGCTGAGGAACACATCCTTGGAGGATGGGAGGGAGCATGGTTTGTGGTGGAGACCACAGTCAGAGAGGGGACCAGAGAGAGACTTGTTTTCTAAAGGTCCCCACCCCAAGTGTATGTGCAGAGGGCTGGCCTAGTGCAGGGACCTGGATGTCTCATCGGGGCCATGGAGGCTGAGTGTTAGAGTGAGAGTAGTGAGAGTACCCCTGGAGGATGAGCAAAATGTATGCAGAGTGCATCCTGGAAGTGCATGTAGTCTGTGTCTTGTGGTACAGGTCACAGTCAGAGAAGACCAGGAAGCTTGATGGCTCCTAGGGCATGACAGTAAATGCCAGGAGTGAAAGAGTAGCTCCCCCCATTGAATGCAGCAGTGCCTTTGAGTAGCAGACTTATTATCTGCCAAGTGTCAAATTTCATTGTCTGTTCACCTCTAGGATGATGCATCTTGGCCTTGCCACCTTAGTGGACAGGGCTTTCCTTTACATGGTTGCAATATTTACTTTTGCTGGTCATGACTACCATGACTATGGTTCTCCACATTCTTCAAGGGAAACATGCAGAAGAAGAATAGTATGTATAATATGTGACAAAATGGGGAAAAACTTGAGGATTTGGATTGTAGGGCAATTGAGTTAATCAGGTTTGATCTCCATTAACCAATATAACCGGCATCTGGCGTATTGTGTCTTCTCCATGGTTGTACAGTCCACTGGGTGTGTGCATATGTAGGCACATCTGGGCTTAAGAAAGTTTGGTTAAAGGGGTACAGAGAGCAGGTATAAGGTACATGGGATTACAGAGAATGAGAGAAAATCAGAAAAAGGCTGGAGAAAAAAATATGATGATACTTGGGGTACTGGATGACCACCTGCCTCCCAGTTCCCCTGGCCTAACCCTAACCCTGGGTCTGGGCCCTGTTCTGCTCTGCCTGGTGTGTAACTTTTAAAACCAATACTGATAAGACTAGCACTTCCCCAACACTTGGTGATGAGGATTGATTGCATTACAATTGGTGACAAGAATGGGATTCTTCACCCACAGACAGTGACCTGTGTGGGGCATTGTCCCTTGATTTGTCTATAGCTTTTGGTATTTGTATTTATCTCCTTGTTCAGTTTTGGGATGCCCTTAAGGACCCCATTGACTTTTTTTGCTGTTGGATAACCTTTCCACCTACATTGCCAATTATACTAAAAACTGTCCTTGTTGCCAGTTGTAGAGACAAGCATCAGGCTCGCCGATCTGGGTTGGTTCTCTATTGATCCTGCTACTGGGCAGGAAAGCTGACAACAGTTTTGGTGATCTTACTGAAATATCCAATCAGCTGTAGGAGTGAACGATGATCCAGTTGGACTCTAGGTGGGGCATCGTGAGAGTGAATTTAAGCCAGAGCCTCAAGAAGGGTAGTGACAAGCCTCTGAAGCATGGGCTAGACTTCTAGAACTGTTTCAGCCTCCAAAGTGTGCACTCCAGTCTCTGAGAGAACTAATACAGTCTCTGAGAGAGTCTCTAGTTTCCAAGAAATATTCCAGCCTCCAAAAATTGTTTGTGCCTTTGAGAAAACTATTCCAACCATGAGAGAGAAGAGGATGCCTTCCTCTGAAGGAGGGGGGCCATCAGCCAAAGACTACAGAAACTGGGCTTCTGGTCCTGTCTCTGACAAAGCCTAAGAGGAGTATCCAAGGTTTCAGCCCTGGTGTTTCTAAAAGCTATTTGGTGGTGCACTCCTGGTGAACACTCTTGAGCATAAATGCCATCTAGCACTTCTGGTGAAAGGTTATTGGCACTCTGCTTGTCTGGTGAATACTAACTGGGTGAGATAGCTGGCCCCTTGTTGTTACAGTAATCTCTTCACTCTTCCTTCTAAAATAAAACTCATGGTAGTTGGAATTTGAGTTCTCTGGCAATTGTGTGCATGAGTGGAAGAACCCACAGAGAGTGACCTGTATTGGGCATTGTCCCTTGATTTGTCTATAGCTCTTGGTATTTGTATTTATTTCCTTGTTCAGTTTTGGGGTGCCCTTAAGGACCCCATTGACTTTTTATATTTAGCCTGCCCTGTAAGTTTATAAAGAATGCCAGTCAAATATTTAGTATTCCAAGGTAACAGAAAAATGTGAAAGGCTTTGGAGGATAAGCTGGTCCTTTATCAATTTTTATTTGTGATGGGATTCCCATGGCCAAAATGGCAGACAGAAGTTGTCTTTGAACATGTTTAATGCTTCCTCTGTTCAGGTGGACACATAAATTAATCCAGAATAGGCATCTATAACACATAAATGTAATAGAGGTGTCCAAATGAGGAATGGTCGTGTAGGGTGAATAATTTTTAAGGGATTTTTATACCTTTCCACCATTAGCCTCCATGACCAGCATTTATGGCGTTGTGCCCACCCAGTGATTGTGCATACTTGGCAATGGGTGTGTGACTGCATGAGTGGGCTCTTCTGGATCTAGAAGGAGATAAAGGGGTGGTAGCATCCTGGGTGAAGAAGAGAGCACTGAGAGAACACCAGGAAGAATGTTAGGAGAAGAGGACATGAAGAGAGCAAGCACAGGAGAGCATAGAAAGAGAATCCAAAAGAGAATTATAATTCAAGAGAGAAACTCAAGTGGCTGTTTCTTTGCTGCTTGTCTTCTCCCATGTTCATTATTAAAGACTCTATGAAGGTAATTCCAAGGGCTCTAAAATTCTTTAGCTACTGTAATTGGTACAGACATACCTAGACTGAGATCTTTGTAAAACAAGCAGGGTAGATCACAGGAAACTTTAGCGCAGACAGACAGGGAGCCCTCTGAGACCTGGGAAGACACTGAGGTATGGTCAACACAAACAAGTGGTACTTGGTGGCCTTTATTGTCCTTCAGTAGACACATCCCTATCGATGCCCAGAGGCAGACAGATTCCTGTGGCTGTTAGAATGGGCCCCGTGCAACAAAGAGAAGACCTTGAACAAATCAAGTGCTACAAGGAGGCAGGGGCTGAGGGAGGACTGTTTCTCACAGCTCTGAAAGAGTCCATGATGAAATAGAGAGATGCAGGTCTACAAGGTACAGAGCAAGATATGGGAACTGCCACAATGTTTGAAGTTTCTAGAGGGAGAGACCCAGAGAAAAACTCACCAAACTACAGACATAAGACTCCACTAAGGAGGAGGAGGAGACTAGCCCTTCCTTCCCTCCAAACTCACCCAGTCTTGATAAAGAAAAAGAAGATACAGGATCACCCAGTGGTGATGCAAAGGAAACAAAAGCAACTCATAGCCCTGGGCAATCAGATCACTGGCCCACCTCAGATGACATCATATATCACCCATACATCCCATGAGAATTGGTGAACTTGATTAAACAGTTCTACTAGAAACCATTGAGGGCCCTTGACAGCTTGATTGCTGCATTTATGAGACTGGAATGGACAGAATTATCTGTGTGGCACAAGAGATGGACACATTGGCCTCAGGGACCCTGAACCCATTGTTGAGACAGCAGCTGCCGAACAGCTGGTGCTCTAGCCAGGGTGACTGCTCTCTGTTGCACTGGATAATGACTGCTGTGTGAACAGTATGCCAGAAACCATGAGCGGATGGCAAAAGTACACTGAGCTAGTGCAGTTTCTTCAAGACTGGAAATAACATAGGCCATGTTTAATATAAATATTTATGATCCTGATGAGGAGTATTTCACAGCAGAATTGAGGGACATTGTACTGATGCATGCCCCTTCATCCTCATTCAGGTTTCTTTGGACAATTCTGGCCCTTTATGTGGGATGCTGGATATATGACATCACTGTAATGGTAGCCAGATCAGAGGAAATTGAGAGCTCATGCACTCAGAATGGAATAGAGATATTTGTTGACCAACCAAAAAGAGCACTTCAAAGGGCAAGCAACCCTCTAAAAGTCAGAGCCTCTCAAAGTCACCCACACCCAGATGTGGATGGATCTAGTGAAAGCAGGTGTGGATTGTGCTAAAATACATTCAGAACCCAATACATGTCTACTAGAACTGTGGAGGCAATTGCAGGAGGACCAGAGGTTCGTGCCCATGAGGGGATGCTGCTGGGAAGAGAAAAGCAGGGGTCCCTGGAAGCTGGAGAACCACTTGCTGCTGAACCTGGCCCATGGGGAGGTCCTGTTCACTTTTGGATGAAGGCCAAGGAATGTAGGCATAGGGGAAAGTTGAGAACCATAGGCCATAAGTGGAGCTTGTTACTCAGTGGTTCCTAATCAATGTGCAAAGAATTTTAGCTTTGGTAGATATGGGCAGAGTTTTCCATGGGAACACAAAGAAGTCCAGGGGGTTGCTAGCTATGTTAACGGATATGGAGGTCAGTGCATCAAGGTGATTGCAATGGAAGTACCCTTGGAGATTGGGCAATTAGCCCTCAAGGGAGTATAAAGTGTATATGTTGTCAAACCTGGGATGACTCACAGGGGTGGATATGCTATGTGACTTGTGGCTCCAAACTATAGCTAGAAAATTTAGCCTTAGGATACATACAGTGAAGGCAGTTTTGCATGGACATTCTAAGCATCCACCCATACCATTGCCAGTCCCTAGGCCAGTGACAAATATTAAACAATATCGATTATCAGGAGGCCATGCAGAAGTCCTGGGCAAAAGAGTGGACATGAAGAAAGAGGGCATTGTACACTCTACCCCCAGTTTTGATAATTCTCGCATGTGGGCTGCAAAGAATTCTGATGGCTCTTGGTGTATGATGCTGCAAATGAAGCATGTGCTGAATAAAGTGACCCTTCGCATGCAGTACTGATGGATGATGCCATCCAAATGGCAGACATAATGGTAGGTCACAAGCTGGGCATGTGTCATTTTGTAGCCAATCTGGAAAATTTATTTATTTTTTTGTTCATTTGTTTACTTGTTTTTCCCCCTTGCTATAATGCCAGAGAGTTAAGACCTGTTTGCCTTTATGTGAGAAGGCTGGCAGTGAATACTCACTGTGCTTCTGCAGGGACACCTGCATGGCCCTACCCTGTGCCATGGGCTACTGACAGCTGATTTGACCTGGTGGGAGAGGTCACTCTTGATGCCTTTGTGTCGTTATAATGATACTTTAATAACCAGTGACTTTCTTGCAGATTTGGGAAAAGTTGTACCCCTCCTCCTGGTGCACTTAAAAATATACATGGCTGAGCAATCAATATAAACAAACTGCAAGAACCTGGACCGTCTGTTATGTTCTTTTGGGTTGTATGGTCAGGTAAGACAAATCTTATCCCTGATGCTCTAACAGATAAGGTGCATGCTTACCCCACTCCACCCACAATGAAGTACTTACAAGCCCTTCTAAACCTGCTGAGTTACTGCAGGGCATTTATATCTCACTCAATGCAGCTCCTATAGCCCCTGTGTATATTGATATAGAAGGGGGGCACATGATTTGGTTGGCTGAAGCAGATGAAGCATTTGCCAAGCAAGTCTATAAAGCATTTGCTACAGCCAAGTCTATAAAGGCTGCTCAGGCCTCGCAGATTTTTGACCCATCCTGACCCTGTGTGCTAAATGTGCATGCTAGTCAGGAAGGGTTCGATGAAGACTTTGGGCAGAAACCAGAATGACTATGACAGTCTATTGGATTCTGTTCCCAACTCTGGCAAGAGGCTGAGAATAAGTACACTTTAATTGAAAAGCAGCTGGCTATAGTGTATGTAGCCTTACTAGCTACCGAAAGCATCACCATCATACCTACCCAATAAACAAGCAGGTATGGGATTGAGCAACAAAGGCCCATAGTGGAATGGCTCAGATGCTCACACTGGTTAAGTGGAGGGTGTACCTGCGACAGTGCTGTATTCTGTCAGTCAGTCCCATATGGAAGAGTTACAGGAGGCTCTTGGTCCAGTGATATATGTCAGCATGAAACCAATGCCAGAAGTCCATGTGGAAGCTGAGCTGGAGGCCAGCTTCAGGACCAGGTACAAGGAGGGCACTGATCCCAGCAAAGGTCTGATACATGGATGACTTCAGCCACGGTCAGCCAGCTATGTGGACAGCTATGACTGTATACCTGAAAAACTGACATCATTTGTTTGAGACAGGGATAGGATAAAGCAGTCAATGGCCTGGCCTGCTAGTGGTAGGGATGGTGGTCACTCATGAGCCTTCCCCTCTGGTAATCTGCACCGACATTTGGGCAGTGTCCAAGGGCCTGACCCTGTGGAACTCCATGTGATCCCTAAATGACTAAACAGTCATGGGTAAGTTGCTATGGGACCAGGCCCTAGAAAAGATCTCTGGAACCTAGGATGCCATGTAATGGTTTATCGTATCACAGTACATGCCCTATTGACCTCACCAGGCAATGATGAAGCAGACACCCTGGCCTTGGTGCAGTGGGTGAAAACAGCTCCTGGGCAGGATGCTGCACAGTGGCTGCACAGATACTTGCTACACATGGGACAAAGGACAGCGTGGGTCACTGTGCATGCCTGGGGTCTCTGTAACTTTAGAGGATATTCAGACTATGAGCAATGTGCGCGTCTTCTAGGACTCACACCTGGTGACCTTTTGTGTCCACAGGCCAGATGCTGTGGAGGAAAGTGTTCCTGACACACTGGGAGATTGACACCGTTGGACCGCTACCTCACTCTAATGGGCAGCAGCATGTGATAACCTGTGTGCACTGGCTTACTGGCAGCTTATCCTTTGCTGCATGTGGTCCAAAGGACAGTTTGGCATCCCTGTATACTACGTATGGACATTGGCTAAGTGGTGAATACCAACCAAGGAACTCATTTTATAGGTGCCTGGGTGCAGTAGTGGATCTAAAAGAGTGGGCCAAGGTTGCAGGCATTATAGAGCACTACAGCAGCCTCCTGAAGCAGGGGCTGAGAGCTATAGTACCCTCCCTGATGCTGGCAAGGTAAGTCAAGGCCCTGTGGGATGTGCTGCAGACATTAAAGGAGAGAGGAGCAGGAAAGACTGTCTGGCTCCTGTGTAGGCACTGCTGCATCGCAGCAGTTCCTTTCATTCATCTGTAATACAGAGTTCAGACATCCTGTTGGAGCCTGGATTTGAGCAGCTGCATACCATTTTATTGCCAGTCCCAACAAGGTTGGACTCAAGACAAACTATGGACTGGGCATGACCTTGTACAGTAAAGGCCCTCACATGTATTAGGTGGCCCTAATAGTCCCTTAGGGATGTGACCTGGAGGCCAATTTAAAAGTAATACAATGGGTGACTGAGCAGTGACCCCCATGGGCACATATTACACACCTGAGTGTGACAGATCAGAGGGTAGTCTAAAAGGAAACATTTATTTTGGCTTTGTGGCCTATATTGAGCTCACTGCTCTTACTACAATTACAGCCCTCGGATGCCCTCATTGATGGCAAAGAGGGTGTGGTACTTGAGACCTGGGAGAAACTTGCCAACTATGGTGCTATCTTCTGACAAAACACTGACTTGTATATTGCCAGAGAGGAGGCATCTTCCATTGCTGGTGCTGTTATTGCAATGGTCCCAGAAAGATAGCTCACAACTCAGTAGAATAGCTCCCAAGAGGCTGAGCCCCCAAAGTCAGGGCCAACTGGGTTTATAGTGTTTCCTGAGAAGCAAAAACTGGCTGCTGTACAGAAGCCAAGTAGCTGGTGATCCCTGATAGGTGAGATGGGTTGTGGTCCTGACTCTATACCTGCCATCAGACAGGGCTGACAGTGGAAATGGAAAGTTCCTCAAAATGGCCTGCTTCTGATTCTTGCAATATTTCCTTGTCAGTGCGAATAATTTCTTTATATATGTTTGTCCCCATTTTGGTATATGCCAATACATTAATGGACTATATTCTTTTGTTTCATTCTGTTGTATTGTTATATATATATATATATATATATTTTTTTTTTCCCACTGATCATGGCTATAATTTTCCACACTTGCAAAGGGAAATATGGGAAGGAATACCATGTGTAGGGTTAGAAAGGAAAAATCCATGATGGGGTGAACTCTAGGGTAAATGAGTTCTCAGGGTTTTTCATACCGTTCTTCCATTAGCGTCTGTGACTAGAACTTGTGGAGCTGTGCCCTCCCTATGATTGTACCTACCTGGCTCAGTGGGTATGCACATGCATGAGTGTGCTCACCTGGACTTAGGAGAAGGAGATAATGGGGTGGTGTTACCCTGGGTGGAAGAAGAGAAGAATGCCAGGAGAGAATGTCAGGAAGAATGCTTGGAGGAGACAATGAGAAGAGTGCTCAGGGAGGTGAGGGCAAGGAGAATGAGAAAGAGATTCAAATGGTTGTTTCTTTGCTGCCTATTTCCCCCCTATTCATTATTAAAAATTCTACGAAGATATTTCCAAGGGCTCTGACATTCTTCAGCTGCAGAATTGATGATGAAACTACCCAGATTTGGATGTTTGCAAAACATTCCCTTTGCCATATTTTATTGCTTTTTAGTCCTCTGGGGATGACACCTGAGGAGAGGACTGCATTAAAGCAGTATTGACAATTAAGGCAAGCCTTGATTCATTCTTGGGCTTGCCTATGGAAAATATTATGAGAGAAAGCTAGGCCCTTCGCTCTTTGATTTAAAAAAAAAAAATCATGACATTTAGTATCTGTTTATTTAACAGTTACCTTCTGTATACCCTGAATGAGGCACATAATTTTATGGTCTCCATTTCTGGGACCTCAGTATTAGGAACCTACCAGAACAGACTATATACTAAGAAATCTCACACATTTTAAAGCACTCCTATTAATTATACTTATGTTGAAAATGTGTAGCAATGTTTATAACAAAGCTTCCTATGAGTGTCAATGACTCAAATTCACTTAATTTATTTTTTCATTAAAAAACAACATTTTTATTGACTGTCATAGGCATTATTTTAAGACAAAGACATTAACATGTTAAGATTTTAAAGTCAAGTAAGTTGTCATAGAATTAATACACTTGTAGATTTTTATAAAATACCTAATTACCTAGAGTGACAACAGTTTTCAAGACTAGATCTCTATCTTTCACAAGGCTCAATAATGCTGATAGGATAAGATGTCTCTCAAAATACCTGAGGGTAAAAGAGCGCCAAGATTTTTCAGATTACCTAAATTCCCATCTGCTATGGGAAACCAGTAAAAGTAGTTTGAGGATACTTTTAATTTTTCATGTGCAAAAAGAATTAAAGTTTGGTTTTACATAAGTACACTGATTCAAATTTAACTTGAATATTTGTATAGCAAGTAATTCACACACATAAAGTTATTTTGCTAAGATAACTTTTTGAAACCATAAACATTTTTCTATATTTATACCATTTCACTTACCCTTTGATTTTAAATTCTTCCCAAGACCTTCAAAATACCTATTTCCCAAACAATTTTGTTTTCTTGAAATACACACCAGTTTACTTGCATTTAAAGTTATTACATTTCAGGTTTTATGTTTTGTTTTCTATTCTTTTCCCCCTCTGGATTGTAAGCTATTGTAAGAACTGTTATACTATCATTTTTTTGAATTAGTTACAAGTGAACATATACTTTAAGGTGAGATGACATTAGATATTTGCTTCCTTACAATAAGAAGCAAAAAAATAAACCTCAAAATATGGCCACTTTAGATAAAATTACTTCCAACAAATTCTCATAATTAAACAGTAAAACCATTATTTTATAAAAGAATATTCCACCTTTTAAATAATGATAATAAGAACATAGAAATTTTATCTTTTTTCTGACAAATTCTAAATTAATGACAGGTATAAATACAATAATCCTACACAACAATCTCCCATTTAGACTGGTGAATAACTGAACAAGCACTAGATAGGTTGATAAAGGCAAGAAAAATCATGAAGCCTTAATATGGTATACATTTCGTGTATACATGAGTCTCAGTAATTTGTCCACATGACTTTAGATTGAAAAGGTGATCTCTGGCTCAGAAATTATCAGAAACCCCACAGGTCATGCCTCTCTCCATCCCACCTGACCAAACTCCTCCACCCTACCTGACCAAACCCTCTCAACCCACTCCCTTTCCTGTTCTTCCCTTTTCCATCCTCAGTGTCTTTAAAGCTACTTTTCATCTCAGCCTAGCTTCCATTTCAGCCTAGTTTCCATTCCAATCTAGCTTCCGTTCCAGCTTCCATTCCACCTAACTTAAGCCTCCACTGCACCAGGCCATGCCCTTACTGAATTGCCTTCTTACTGAACCTAGGTCCTTACCACCTTCTCTTACCATACTTCCCCTCCCATCTACCCACTCCCAATGGAGTCAGCATCCTCATCAGTCTCACTCTGCTCCTCTCTTAGTTGTCTGCTGACAAATGTTCAGAATTGGAATCTCCTTCCAACTTAAAATCCAAATACCTAATCTGCCTGCTAGACAACTCCTTACACTGGGATTGCAAATAATATGAGGTCTCTTACCTCCAACCCTTTTCCCCCCTCACTTGTTGCCCCTCTCTTCTCTCCAAATGCTCTTCCCACCAAATCTTTATAGATGACACCTCCCTTAAAACCTTATCCGCATCTGCCCCAAATTTCACAAGATTCCAATCCTGCTAATGGGCAACCTCCCTACCCACTTCCAGCTGCAGCCTGGCCCAAACTCCCAACACCACAGCCATCATCTCCCAAACCCAATTCCATGCCTCAACCCCTTCCTCATCCCCCACACACCCCATAACAACCTCTCCTTGCCTAGGTCCCACAATCCCACCTCAGACCCAATCTTGGACAAACCCCAAGCCCATGTTTTCCCTCTGGGAGGTGGTGGGAGTTGAGGACCAATAATCTAGTGCAATAATCCAACCACACCAAAGGGAACCCTTTATCTCCATGTCCACTTCATTCTACAATCAGTTCCAGATATCCACGAAACACCAAAAATTAGAACATGTCCCCTAACTCTCCATTAGGACTGCCTGGACCTATGCTTCAAGTGTTTTAACAATCAAGATGAGGAAAGCAAAAAGGAGAGCTGCACTCACAGACAAAAGCCAACCCCTGGCATCTTTATGAACTTTGAGGACAAACAAAAGCCCCTACCAGTAACTGCAAACCTACTGGCTCTGTTCCTCCCCCAGTGTGTTTTCCATGAGGTGAACTGGGCCACTGGACAAGAGCCTGGCCAAACCCAAGACTGCCTGAACAACCCTAACTATCATGTGGCCAATGGGAGCACTGGAAAATCAATTGTCCTCAAGGTAGGCCACCCCTTCCCTCTGAATAATCGCCCTGCACAATCTGCATAATACTCCCCAAGCACAGCTCCTCAAATGACAACACAGAGCTGAATGGGATCCCAATGAGCCCAGGCTACCAGGGACATTGGGCAGCCAATCAGTCTCCTCTAGGGACATCGTTCTCCCTCCTCACTTACTTCACAGAGTCCACTGTCAAGCTTCCACACACCATAGGAATTTCTGGTTCCACCAACCAACCTAGAGCCACTCATCCCCTTATCTGCACCTTTTGTTGTTGTTGTTTTGGGACTAGGTCTCGCTATTTTGCCCAATGGAACTGCAGGCTCTTGTTGCCCGTGGTACCACGGACTCAAGCAATCCCCAGGCTCAGCTTCCCAGGTAGCTGGGATTACAGGCATGCACCACCACGCCCAGCTATTTTTTTGGAACTAGGTCTCGCTACTGGCCCCAGGCGGGACTCAAACTGCGATCCCTAGCCCCGGCCACTTCAGAGGCTGAAGCTTACAGGCACGAGCCACCGTGTCTGGCCTTTATCTGCACCTCTGAAGATAAAAACCTAGTTTCTATTTTCCTTGTCCTACCCCACTGCCCAGCCTCAACCATTTTTCTTGCCCAGGCAAGCCTCAAAATGGATAACCCATTTCCCCAAATTTCTCTTTCACATCCTTCCTGCCTTCTCTTTTACTCCCTCCACCTTAGAACTCCAGATTTTGCCCAAATGCCCTCTCCACCCTCCACACACTCCCACTTCCAGCAGACCCAACCTACCACCAGAACAAGAGACTGCTTCTGTGAACCTCTTACCCCTTATTCTCCCGTTTTCACTCAGTGCTCCATACTCCTCCCCCACCTCTGCCTCCAGGGAAATCTTATCTCTTTCAGTCCCACAGAAACCCAATTCTCTTTGCTCTATCTTCTTTGCTTGATCTCCCCTAATGTCTCCTCTTTCTCTCAATATGATTGTCCTTTTCTCATTTATATTCTTCCAAGCCTTTCCACCTTCTGACCTGGCAGAGCTGACACAGTGGTATTGTGCATTTTCAGGTAAAAAGAATGGAACCAGACATAAAGAAACTGGGAATGCCTGCACCACCAAGACCCACTTCCTCACCCTCATTTATGGGGACATCTTCTGGGAACAGATATGCGCCACCAACCTTAAGTACCTTTACTCTCTCACTTGCCAGCCCTCTGACTACAAAAACTCTCACAACATTACGGCCCATATTGGTCATGCCCATAGCCTACTCTGGAATTCCAATACTCCACTGGTTGCCTACACACCCAAACTGTAATCCCAGCCTTTCCAAATGAAAACACCCTCCTGATCCTCCTACCTGCTCTTCAAACAGCTAATCTACATAATCTAACCCACTCATTTCTCAACTCATCAAACTCCATCTTGGCCAAAGATTGCTACCCTTTTCATTGGTATAACACCTATTTTTTTTTTTTATCCTACCATCACCATCCTCCCCTCCAATGTTTGGTTCTGCGATTTTGCCTTAAGAAAATGACCATCCTTTCACCCCCACATTAACAACTGAATAGAGCTCAACTCTAATATTACCACCCTCCCAAGTTTTTCACTTCATCTATGTCCATCATATGTTTTAACCTTTCAGTCTTTGTAGGACAATCAACAGGGACCAACTCAGTGCTGGCCTAAGGAACAAGGAACACACACTCTGAAAATAGTCCACCACCACAGTCTGGACCTACATCATCAAAAATCAAGTTGTTCCAAGTCTGCCAGTCTTCATATCCCAGAGGAAAGGAACCCCCACTCCTCTCATTAGGATGCAGTCAAATTTCAACAATGTCTCTCCCTCCCTGTTTGTTTGTTTGTTTGTTTGTTTGTTTTTTAATACCCCTTTAAAGACTAGAATGAAAGGATGGCCTTCTGATTCAGAAATTATCAGAAACCCTGAAGGTCATAACATTCTCCATTCCACAGTAATGGATCCCAAACCCCTTTTCCCAGCAGCTTAAAAACAACTCCCTGAGTCAGCATAGAAGAGTGATTTCCAGTCAAGAAATCATTTGTCAAGTCCCTCCACAGAGCTAGGACATGGAGACCTGGGTGATTTGCTCCAGTGCTCCCTTTGGCTTCTAATAACTTGTTTCTGCTTCTGTACCCTGTCTGCTTTTGCTTTGGCAACTGTAGCTATGTGATTTTTGCCTGTATAAACCCCTGCTATGTTTTGCTCAGGATTGCTCCCTTACTGGAGAGACAGTCACTGGCTGGTTAATAAAACTTTGAGATTAAATAAGAACTTTGGCTCGATTCTATGTTTAGAGGTTATCATCCAACACCACCAGACCAACCCCCCCAACCCCCCAATCATCTGACCCATCCTCCTGATCAAACTCCCTCACTCCAGGACCAAATAGAAGGACTCAGCTATGCAGTCAATATGCAGCTCTCATAGTTTGTTCTCTTGGCTATATAAGATAGCCTCCAAGGATAAAGAGGTTATTTCTTTACTGGTCCCTGGTCTCTCCATTTATTCTTTTTTTCTCCAACACACCCCTTCATCTCTCTTCTCAAACCTAACATAGATGCTATCTTGAAATTTTTAGCTGGGACCGCAGTCAGAGATAAGAGGGTTGTTTCCTTCTTTTACCTTGGTATTGTAAATCTCAATTTATAGGAGTTGGCCAATATTATGCTAATTTAACTGCCATGGGATATTATTCCAAGACCCACATGAAGAACCATAGCTGGACCATGCTAGGGTGTGGTTGATAATCCTCCAGCAGGATACATGATGGGAGGGGGAGCAAAGAAAAGGAAACACAGAGAAAGGTGTAAGGATTGAGGGGGCAAGTTTGTGGAGAGAACTATTGAAAGAGAAACAGAGTTTTGTGTGTGGGGGTGGGGGTGGGGGAATCTGTTTGAGCTTTGGAAGGAGATCTGAACTATCTCTGAGAGGAGAGCTGATCTGGCTTTTGGAATCTGATCTGGTATCAGGACCTGATTGTTTGGTTTTGAAAAGAAAAGAACCTGGGAATTGTTGAATCTTTTTGGGCTTCTAGTGTTTCAGTTCCCGAAGATCAGGGTTTGGATGAAGGTGAAGAGACATTCATGATGCAGTGCTGAACTACTATGATGATGTGGAGAGGGGAACGAGAGAGGCCCAAGTTGGACATAGTATATGTTGTGAAATGAACTCCTTGCTGACTGCAGATACTGAGGGGAAAAGGCAAGGATGGGAAGCAGAGGCTTGGAACTGAACTGCTTTAGGAGGAAGGTAAAACCCACACAACTCCCTGAGGAGCAGAAGTGGGTTATTTTCTGTTTAAGACACTATTTTCTGTTTAAGACACTTGTGTGGAATCTTAGGTCCCTTTAGTTTTCCTTCTCCTACTAGTGAATAAACCCTTGTGTTTATCCTTCTATGAGACTTCAGCTTTGGGCAACTGCTTGTATGTGGGTGGAAGGAATCCCCATTGAGTGTTTTTCTAAGTCTAAAAATTAAAAGGTGTGACCCTTCACCCAATAATAGCATGAGGGGGAAAAAGAACTCAATTAAGGTGCCCACCTGGGGAACAAAATTACTTTTTCAAGGGGAAGCGAAAAGTGGATTATTCTTTTCTAAAAAAGAACTTTATCAAGAGAAATTTTGCTATAAACAGAAAGAAAGGAAATTTATCTTTATTAACCTAGATCAGATTACACTTTCTGAGTACCATGAGATCCTTTTAAAGTAAACATTTAAACATGGAATACAGGTATTATTATCTAGCATTATAGCTTTAAGGCATGCATGCTTCAAATTAAACTGTTAAATGTTGAACTAGTTTGTGTTTACCGAAATTCTAGATTCTAAGCTCAAAATTTGGGTTTCTGTTATTTAAAATTTATATAGGCACTGTTTATACTTAATTTTAACACAGTAATCCAGCAGAGGCAAAAGATACAAAGACAGAAACAGAGGTATCTTGATTTTCATTTAAAATTTGGCCAAATGTACAAATTTTAAGAAAAAATTGTTTTGTTTGTGAAGAAACTGGCAAGAATAAGCTTTTAATGACCAAATTTCAACAGGTTTGGGGCTGTACCTTGACTCAATAGAAGAGTAATGCTAAAGGTCTAACTCATTTTTCTGGGTTTGTTTTCTTTCTGGTTGCATTTAATGATTTATTCAAAGGACTGTAAAATTTAATAATCAATAAATCTGAATTTTTGAACTCATTCTCTATTTCATGTTTTTCTTTTCCACTACATTTGAACGAAAACTCGGACAGGCATGGTGGCGCATGCCTGTAGACGGCAGTTTAGGAAGCCATGACCAGGGCCAGGGATCGTGGCTCAAGTCCTGCGGGGGCATGTAGCAAGACCAAAATAAAAAAATATATAGCTGGGCGTGGTGGTACATGCCTGTAATTCCAGCTACCTGGGAAGCTGAGGCTGAGGATGGCTTGAGTCTGTGGTACCTGGGCAACGTGAGCCTGCCCATGGGCCAAAATAGCAAGACCTAGTCTCAAAAACAAAAAACAACAACAACAAAAAAAAAAACACCTGGAACTTCTCTTGTCCCATAAACCTATCAAAAGCATTGTAATCAAGTAGGGCACATAATAAAGTTTTTTGGAACTTGGAGCATTCACGCAAGACTGCTTTAAAACCATAGACCAAATAGCAAGGCATTCTGGGAACAGTAACAGTCCAGTTTGTTCTTTGAATGGTTGGTGACAAGGACTGAATGTGATGGTTGGTGACATGGACTGAATGGAGCAGCCAGGGCTCCCCTCTTTGTGATGCAGTTGAAAATGGTGGGCAGAGTCTGACAGAAAGACTATGTGAGAAGAAACAGGAAACACAAAAAGGGAGAGTAAGTTGGCAGAATCCCGTGTGGTTGGACTCGGCTGAGGAGTGGGCTAGCAGTAGCCAGGAGCCATAGTGTGGCCCAACGTATAGAGTGCTGGTTGGGGGAGTCTGGAGGGGGCAAGTGCCTGGGTGGGCAGTTTGTAGCCAGACACGTGGAACTGTGGTTCTGGAAAAGAAAGGTGTGTGGCAGGGGAGCAAGAGGTGGCATGGAGAAGAAAAAGAAAAGGAGCTTGTTTTATTGAAAGCTGGAAAGCTGGTATCTGGAGAAATCCAGGGATTTGTATAAACCGATTCTACACCAGCATTTGCTGAAAAAGTTTGGAGAATCTTGGAGAAACTGAGGACTCTGAAGTTGAAGACGTTTCTATCTTTTCTGTTGTACATGATTGCAATACACCCAAGTGATCTTGAACTGAGAGTCTTTGACTGGACTAGGTGTGAGAAAGGTGGGGTTCCTAACCCCCTCTTTCCAGTATTGGGAACTCTGTTTACTTGTTTCAAATGATATGAATAAATTTAGTTTGGATACATTAAGAACCTGGTCTGTTTTAAAAGATGCACAGGAGGGAAGAACCTAGGGACAAAATCTGGATTTTAAAAGTGCCACTCATTTTTCCTTTCGCAAGCTGGCTTGAGAGGCTTCTTGCCCTTTTTCACCCAATATCACCTGGATCAACATATCTCCTACTATTGGGCATAAACTTTTGCCCTAACTCCCATGAATCCTGCTTTATATCTCTTTGTTAATTGATCAATTATCCCCACCTGCTTCTGATAACAAAGAACAAGAGATCTGTAACCTAGTTAGCAGTGTCTTGACTTGAGAATCTGTCCCAGGACTCTGTCTCATCAGCACAATCACAGCACAACACAACAAAATTTGTTCAAAATTTCAATGAGTTAGCATTCAAATTTACGGTAGTAACAAATTATCTGCTGCTTTCACACACACAAAATTGGAACTTCTAAATGTATTACAAGAGCAAAATAAATCATCAACTGGACAAAGAAAATGTTTATAGAAAAAAAAGATGTCTATATTTATGAAGTGAATCACTATGTAAAACAGAACAATACAAAATATAATGAATTTGGTGATATTAAACAAAGCACATTTTTTTTTTCAGGAAGAGTGTTACATAAAAGTACTAATAAATGACATAAAACTTGAGGATAAATGAAGACCAGAACTTTCAAAGACTGAAATTTTATTCACCCTTTATTTCATATTACTATGCACATCATATTATTTCCTGTAATTCCTTCATTGTTTTGTATTTTAAAAAAGAAAACACAAACTAGTACATATTATGATATAGAAAAGAGATAGTAGGTCTTTTATTTTTTTAATTCATGGTAAAGTTTTTTTAGGTCTCGCTATTTTTGCCCATGGAACTGCAGGCTCACGTTGCCGGAGTACCGTGGTCAAGCAATCCCCAGCCTCAGCTTCCCAGATTACAGGCGCCCGCCACCACACCAGGCTAATTTTTGGGACTAGGTCTCCCTGTGGTGCCTCAAGCAGGACTCGAACTGCGATCCCTAGCCCCAGCCGCTTCATGGGCTGAAGCTTACAGGCACAAGCCACCATGCCAGGCTGCATACTAAAGTTTTAATAGAGGAGTTTGACTATATCAGGTCAAATTAGTAGTAGGAGAATTATTAATTTAAAATTGTTCAGGCTGATTTAATCTTAGAAAAAAATATACATGTGCATTGAAATAAAATATCACTAAGATATGTATTTGAAATCTCCTACATACATATTTTTGAAGGCTGTCAGAACTTGTTTATATAAAATCTTAGGGGTTAATTTCACATTTTATTTCAACACTTAAAATTCAAAGATTATATATAAAATATGCTGTATTCATCCTTGGTATTACTATAATTAAGCTATTTATAATATTCTCAAAAATTAGAAATAAACTATACTTGTCATATAATCAAGCTAGTTATATTTACTTTTTTAAGTGATACATAAATTAATTAATAAAAGTACATTCAAAACCTGGTATATGTTGGGTAATATACTCAACAATTTGATTTATAATTAGTTGTCTTATTTTTCTAAAATTCAGAATAGTAATTCTTGCCTACAGGAATTATTGGCATAATCCCTGGTTTATTACTATCAAGTACAATATTAATAATAAAATGGAGAAATAAAATATCAGATCATTATCTATTTTTCTTACCTGTGCTTATTGTACTCCTTTCATAATTAAGAAAATTATTGCAAACAAGCAAATAGAAAGGAAAAGCAAAACTTGTAGTAATCTCTGGGATTTATCTGCAAATTCAGACATTTATAACATATACCTGCTGGGTGAAAATACAGTGCAGATACAGCTTAGTAAATAGTAAAATTGTGTAGACTTTATGTAGAAGAGATTAAGATCTACCAGATAAGACAGGGTATGAAGAAATGAATATATACAGAACTGTAGATAATATAAACATTGGCAGAATTGTCTTGTCTGTAGGAGACTGCTTTGATATAACTAGACTGTAGATAGTTTCAAAACTTGAAAAAGCTGTTTTATTTTACTTTTATGAAGAGAACTTAAAATTACTATAAATGCTCTAAGCCAAATATTTAAAAATGGTTATATGGTAAATTTTATTTTATGTCTATTTTGTCACAATAAAAAAGCACAAAGCAGTTTAATTGGCTTCCATATTCATGCACAAATATGCTCAAAATGTTTCCTTTTTAATAATTTTTTATTTCAAAAAAAAACAGAATTCTTTACTCAGCTAGAACATTTTAAATTTTTTCCCAATGTTATTTAAAAGCTTTATTTCTCAGAACTATCATAGTTTCCATGACTCCTTAAAATATGCTTGTTTACACTTGTGCACAGGTATGTGTATAGAAAGTCAATAGCCTAAATCACTTACCCCTGTGAATGTAGAGAAAAAATTTTTACAATTAAAATAAGGCAATCAACTGTAGCACAAACAACTGAGGTATATTTTGAGGTTATTGTTTTCTTATACAATGTTATACCAACATACAGTGAAACAGTTTTCTAATGCAAATAGTTCATGTTAATTTCTTCAAGGTATATTCACTTGTGTATAAATGTTATGACAATGATCCCAGGAAGATGACAAATGAATTAGAGAGGAGAAAAAAGTGGCTTTACTCCTTTACTGAGTGAACTCAGTGGGATAGCTCTCAAGTGGCTGAGTCCCAAAAGTCAGGGGAGAGTGGATTTGTAATGCTCCCTAATAATTGGAAGTTGGTTGCTATTCAGACACCATGTGACTGGTGATCCCTCATGAGTGACATGAGTTGTGGTCAGGTCAGTCTGACTCTACACCTGGCATTTAGGCAAGGCTGACAGCGGGTCTCATTCGGGGCTACTTCTGACTTGAGTGATTTTCTCTTTTCATAAAGATCAAAAAGAAGTGTGATTTATTCAGAAAGTGTTTACTAAAAACCAACCCAATAAGGCAATATTCTGGGTCAACAGGCCCAATAAAATATTCTTCTGTGATGGATGCCCTGTGTTCAGTTCTTAGGTACTAACTGCACATGGCAACAGTGCATTTGAAATGAAACTAAATTGACCAAAGAACTGAATTCTCCATTATACTTCTTTTCAATTACTTAAATTTTGATTTTAATATTCATGTATGTCTGGTGGCTTCATAGTGGGAAACACAATTTGAGAACCTATTATTTAAGCCGTGAATAAAAGTGAAAAAGCTTGCCAGTAGTCTCAGTGCTAAAAGGATCGATCAGGCAGTAAGGACATAAATATATAAATAGGTGATAATATCTATAAAGGGGATCTAGAAGATCAGGAATTGAGCATATTTCTACTTAAAAAGGGATGGAGAGAAAGATATAAGGAAATCATCTCTCTTCAATCATTCCTTAAATCTTGGCTTAGAAACTTCTCAGCAATTGTTCTTATCCAAGTCACTAGATTTCGTGGGTTATTCCAGCACATTTGTTTCTTGTCTTACTAGATCTAGGTATCATATGACCCTGGAGTTAGAAGACTACTGCCAAGGCATTAGAGATTGTGCGTCCATGAAGAAGAGAATCGAGCAAATATTTGACCAAAGACAAAGCAAAGTTAGCCATTCCAACAATGTGAAAGAGCAGCTGTCTTTGACACCCTGACCCAAGATTAAAAATGTGTCACATTTATGGGCAATGACTCAGCCCTCTCATGCAGCACATCTCACACAGCTCTTCACCTTGGCCCACATGAGGCTTTGTTGTACTGACACATGGAGAGGACTTGACAAGATGGAGTTCCACCCAGCACAGTGGAGAGATACTGTTGTGTCCAAATTCCAGCAGTCCCAGGACACCTTAGCTGAGGAGGGGGTCAAGTTTGAGAAGGAGATGGAGAAAGAGATAGTCTAGAGATGATTGGTACCAAGTAAGACCTGAACATCATGTGCATTCTTCATTCAGGTTTTATTTTATAGCCATGGCCCACTGCTTGTACATTTGCTACCCTCCCTGTCTTGACATCATGTGCTAGTAAAAGATTTTTGTAGTGGGGAGAAAGAAATGACATTATAATACTTTTGATTTTGATTTCTGAGATATAATCCCATCCCAAATTTTCTCCAAAGACTTTCCACTCATCTTCTCTTTCATAGAGCAATGTTCTTATGTTCATCCTGTCGAAAGTAAAGCATTTTGAGTTCTTGCACTAGAATCCCTGTTCTACTCAGTCTACCCAATTTCCTGGAAAATATACCTAACTGTTGAACCCAAAATTTAAGATAACTAAATGCTCAGCATGAAGTTAAGCAATGGTAGTGGTGGTGGTAATTCTTGGCTTCCCTATGCCCCATTTGAGAACATAAACCTTTGAGAAAAACTATCTGTGGATTCATGTGTTTGAATACTTTTTCTATTTTTTTTCTCTCCAACTTTTTAACTTCTGTTGTGCAAACATCCCAGCTGCCTAGGTTCATCATTGGTTCTAGCAGCTAAAGAATATCAGAGCACTGTGTATTTTACAGGCTGTAGTGTTCTCTCAAAGAACCACATACACAAGCACACCAGACAGGGGCCTAGGCCAATTTATGACAAGCAGGCAAGACCTGGAAGAGGGACTTGGAGGCAGGTAAGTCCCTCAGACCCACAAATATCTTCCTGAACTTTGTGCTTTCTCTGGTCTCTCTCTCTCTCTCCCTCTCTCTCTCCTTATCTCTCTCTCCCTCTCTCCCCCCCTACCCCCCAGCATTATCTTATTCTCTTCCCATTCTCCATGCATTCCCTCTTCCTCCCTCAGAGTGATATCACCCTTTTATGCCCTCCCTCCTAGGCCCAGGTTTGCACACTTACACATGTGCACACCAATTGGGTCAAGGTATGCCCAGTGATGGGGGGAGGACACAACACCACAGGTGATGATCAAGGAGCTATTGGTGGAAGGGTATGGAAAACCCAGAAGAGTCATTTACCCTATGCTTCTCTTCTGTGGTATTTACAGTCAGTGTAAAGACACCTCATCTCTATCATTTCTTTATCCTTCCTATTCAGGATAGTCACTTTGTAATAATGCAGTGAACAGTGTCACACCCACACACTGCTAAAGATGTCTGCCCTATGACCTAAATTATCATTCTTTAACTTCCTGTACAAACTCCTTAAACTACTCTAAGGCATTCTACATTTAAAAATTAAAAAAGAGATATATTTCTATAATTTATTACCACCTTTCCTTTTAAAGGCATTGAAAATGAATTGTGATTAAATAGGAAGAAAGTAAAAATTAAAAGAATAGTATGAAAAAAATTTGCAACAAGCATCCAAAAATATTATCTCAGCTTATTATATAGTTTCCTATATATTATTTGCATTTCTCACTAAACCAAACTCAGTAAAACAGGACCACACATTACTTCCTTTACCTTTATATTCTTATTTGATTCAAAGTTTAGGGATATTGAAGAAAGCCTATATTAATCAATAATGAAAAGGATGTTCATAGAAAAATAATCTGTCTGTTCTTCATATGCTGACACTGACACAATTTTCTTGAATGATCGTAACAATTTTTTATACCTATAGTTAAACAGAAAATAAATTTCACATTAAATTAAAGCATTGCTCAAATGAAAACTATTTATTGAGGTTATCATACACTGTGCAGATAACACATTGCATCTTAACACTTTTGGACTTGTGCTGTTTACAAAAAAAAGAAAAAGAAAACACAAAACACTATTCAGAATTCAGATTTACTTCCAAATGAGAATCTCTAGGAAACCAACAATCAAAAGCAGAAGAGGCAGCTCTCTTTATATCCTTTGGCTTGTTTTATTGCAGATTTAATCTTTTGAATGTGTTACTGGGCATGAACCAAAGCCGAGCATGTTTAACTAGCAAAGCTTTGCAGTTATTTCAGAATTGCTCAATGAAATGTTATTACATTTACAAAATGATGTTTTAAATTGGTTGGAGTGAGTACATTTCTCTTAGAAACTATATGTTTTAGAAAATATAAAGGACAATATTACTTCAGTAATAATATTAGGCTGCTAGATTTAGCTTTTTAGAATATCTGTTCATAGTTTTTTTTATATATTTTAATTTACTTCTTGGGTCAATTTATAGTTATAATATACTTGAAACCTAAACCCTGTCTTTTGGCAGATAATATTCTGAATCATTTCATTGAAAATGAAAATTTACTGATGTTTTCCATTTAGTATTCACTTGTTTATTGTACTTTTAAGTACTGAACATAGGCTTCAAAGTCCGATCTGATGTTTTTAGCAGTGTGTGATAAATTTTCACCATATTTATTTAATACATAACTACTGATGGTGAACTTAATACGGCATATACGTTTCTCAACAAACACCTGAAATTTACATAATATTAAATTGCAATGTTATTTCAATAGCAATAAATATATAAATGATCACTGAATGCCTATTATATTCTTTGGATCTTTTGGAATGAAAATATTACCACACCTGTTTGCAATAGCAATATTGTTATTATCTTGTCTGGCTCCCATTTCTTTTGTTCAGTGTTAAATGCTAAACTGATTAAAATAAGCTGATATTGAATAAGATGTTTTCTTCTCTCCTTGACTTGTTCTCTCTTTGCAGTAAACCTCATGGGACTAACAGTGAGTGAACACACTGCAACCTATAGGCCAAGAATAGTCTTTATGTATTATTTAGGCTGCTTTTCATTGGAATAAGTCCATGCCTCCTTTCTTTATTGTCCATGGCAGTCTCTGTGTTAGAGTTTTAGACTTGAATGATTGCAATAGAGAATACATGGCCCATGAGCCTACAGTTTTCACTAGTTAGCTCTGCCCAATGATTGCCAATTCCTGTCTACAGAGTAATTCACTTCAAAATATCAATTTATAAATTTCTATGTAAATAAAACAAAAAGGTGACCATTTTTAAAAAGTCTGATATATAGACCAATAAATGTATACTGTCATCCATATTCAAAAATAAGAAAACTACATGTATGAAATAAAGAGGTTTTACCAGGAGGAGGCAATTTCAGGTTGAGAAATCTAAAGGAAACATCAAGTTTAAATATAAGCAAGGAATGCACTGGAAAAGGAAGCAGGAGGCTTTATTTGTAGAGCTTGTATTTGTACAGAGAAAGGAACATTTCTATAATAAAACAATGAACTTTAGGTCTTTCCCTATACTAGACATATTATGATGGAGTGATGTACCCACAAAATATGTTTGAACTTTTAGACTCAATGATGCTCACACAGTCCCAAGAAGCTATGGAAATATTTATTACCAAAAAATGTGGCTTAGAAAAAAAAAAAAGCAGGATATTCATTAGAGCTGATCCAAAGATGACATGAGAGAGAAAAAATAAAAAAGAATATTGATCTGGATGTTATTGAGATTTAAACTGGGGCCTGGGTGAGTAGTCCTTCTCATGATGGTGTTCCTCATTAGCATCAAAGGAGAAAGCATCAGGGATTTCTTCTATGGCCTACAAGTAGCTATCAGTTGAGGGAAAACCCATCCTCAGTCAAACATCAAAAATGATGTTATTAGAGTCTTCATTGTTTGTTTTAATCATACAAGAATACTATCACTCGATGCAGCAATCCCACTTCTAGGAATCTACCCAAAGGTTATAAAAGTTATAAAAATCTATCCAAAGATTATCCAAAAGGACACCTGTACTCAGATGTTTATTGCAGCACTAATTATAATAGCCAGGACATGGAAACAACCCAAATGTACCAAAATAGACAAATGGATCAGAAAGTTGTGGTATATGTATACAATGGAGTACTATTCATCAATCAAAAAAGACAAATATGCTATTGGGCCAACATGGATAGAGTTAGAAGGAATCATGCTAGCATAAATAAGCTAGAAAGAAAAAGAGAAATACTGGATGGTGTCATTTATATGAGGGATATGGGGAAAGCAAACACACAGACAAGAAAGATTTAAAACTGGCAGCAGAACTGAAGTAGAGAGCAAGAGAGGAGGAGGGTGGAAAAATCAAGAATGGAAATAAATGGACAAGAAAAACATAAAACTGCCAAAAATATAGAACTGAAATATAGAATGGGGGGGGGGGAGAAAAAAGGGGAGGGAGGTTGAACAAAAGACTGAGATTTTTCACAGGTGATAAAGAATAAAATGGGAAAAAAAAAAAAAACATGAGGGATGGGATGGGCATAAAACATTGAGATGATAGTTCACCAAGACAAGGCGCTATGAGACAGTGGGATAGACAGTTATGTAAAATAATAATAATAATAAATTTTTAAAGGAAAAAATCATACAAATGAAAATATGAAAAAATGGAAATGTAAATATATTCAAGTTTTTAAGAAATTATTGGCTTTTGGTAAAATCTTTTAACCTCAAATTCATACTTGAGCAGAATGGGATAATAATATATAAGATAAGGTCTTTCTACATCATAAATACTATGATGTTGAGGAGAAATATTTGCAGAGTAACATTAACAACAAAGAATCCACAGGGAAAAAGGTGTGCTATGCTTGTGTTATATACAATGTAGCAGTGAATGCTTATTTCAAATATGTTTGTTTGAGAGCAAAAAGTAGACTGGTTATTTGAGTGAAATTTTGTAGATAGTTCTAAGTATTTTTAAAGTAATTGAAAGCCTCCTTTTGTTTCATTTTAGCAGCAATTTTTCTGTCAGAAAAAAAAAAGTGCTATTTCCAAATTATCCATGTCAGCAATTCAGCAGAAAGGACTAAAAGATGCTGTCATCATCTTCTGGTTACATTTTGGCATTGTTATATCATAAAACTCAGGATAAAAATCTTAAACAACACCAACAAACTACTAAGCATTATATCAGTCACACAATCAAAATAGATACTGTAAAATAATTCTTCACCTGAATGCCCTGCTATTTCTGACCAGAAATGTAATGAATATCTTCTAGTTGAAACATTATAACTATTCCTACACCTTAATTTATAGCTGGAAATATGCATAGTAACAGCTTTCCCCTAGACATTTTACAAGCTGAGAAAAAAAAAAAATGTCTTCCTTGCTGCTGCTGGGTATGAAAAAACGATAATAATAAAAATGACTAAGAAGTATCTGCAACCAAATGTCGACCACCATACTCACAAAAATGAAATAAAAGATTTTCCATGTTAATGCACCATGATACATTTTCTGGTATATGCATTTCTTTAAACAAACAAAAACCCTACACACTTGTTTTGAAGAGCAAGATATGCTAAAATTTAAAGCACTTTAAAAATTATTAAAAAAATCTTATTAAACTATTTCAACATACCTAAGTATAGCTCATCTTTTTGTTTTCTTTAATTTGCTTGTAACAGACTAGTAGTAATGTCATGCCAAAGCCTATGTTGCATGCATTTTCTGTTTGTCTTTTAAAAAATGTCACTTCAGTAGAAGCAAATCATGAAAAGATTATTTATGTATTTATAATTCTGAAATAAGTCAATACTGCTAGACTCTTTCCAAAAATAAAAATAAATTTTAATTATCCTGCATCTCCTAATTCCTCTAATTATATTCACACCTTTATTTTTATTTTTATTTTTTTGTATTTAGAAATCAGTTTTATCTTGGTATTCTTGATAATACATGATAGACACTTGTCTTTTCCAGTCACCAAGTGTTGTGTGAGAGTTGTGGTGACCTAGTAAACACACCTCCAGGGAATGACCAAAAAAAAGCACACCATTTCCCAGGAAAGTCCACCCCAACTGTATTAATTGGTTGTCTCCTTGGTCCAGCCACTCCCTACTCCCTGTTCCCTATACTCTTTTTCCTTGTCCCTTTTTCCTGTCCTTAAACATCTTCTTTGATCATCCCAAAAATCGGACCTGCAAAAAAAAAAAAAAAAATCACAAACTAGTCAATTAATAACAAACTAGTTGATGAAAAATCATGTCATAGTTCTCTTCACATTTCCTTTAAAAATTCTAACTATAAAAAATGCTATCAAACAATAAGCTTTGCTGCACACCTGCTTTCCATGTGTGGTTCATTTCTTTAAAGCTTCTGGCAAAGAACAGCATGCGGAGTCCCTCCATCTGGTCTATTCTACACATCATGTGCCCAGACCCAGGTCCACTACAGACCCACACCAAGTCCTGTCCTACCATTTAAAATGTAAACTACAGAAAATCTTAAAGATTTTTTAAAAATACTTAAAATATTAGAGTTTCATTTTTTTCAAAAGTTTAGCTTTCAATTCAACCATAATTCTCATCATTTTATGTCTTAAGTAATAAAATTGTAGAACCCCTGATTAGATATGCACTCTAAAAAACAATTTTTTTGCTCTTTTGCTTATTGTCAATAGTATTGTATTATCTTATCTTTTAGCATTTATTAGAAAAATAAAATACATCATTATTATTATTAATTATTATTATTATTATTATTATTATTATTATTATTATGTTGGCCATACTTCTGACTGGAAAAAAAAGCCTGAAGCTATTTCAAATTTCTAAAGAAATAAAAGAATCTGTATATCCTAACCTTAATACCTTTGTTAACATATAGAATAAGTAAAATGTCATTTGCTGTGGTTTTATATGTAACTTTTAGATACAAAACTATAATCTACAATTCTGCCACCATTTACACTGCACAATGATAAAGTTGTTTAAACATGATGAATTTGTTTGTTATGTTTCATAAATAGGCAGCATACTTCTAAATCAAGGTAAATTTTCACAACTGATAAACTCCATATCTCTTATAGTATTCATTAAAGTGCATTAAAGAACTTAAATGAAATAATATACCTGTTCCAGAAAGTCACTAATGTGACAAGAATGTGTTAGAAAGTATGTGCATTCCATAAGTATTCCCATAACTGTGTCTGAAACATGAATATTCATTGCATCATATACTTTACAAACCATTGACTTCTTAACTGTTGTGGCAGTAATGAGATTATATAGGACTATGCTGCAGCTGTTGAAAAATTTGATACTGGAAATTTTCACCAGTCATTTTACATTTCCATATAGTAACTATTAAAATGTTAGGAATTCATAGATGACCTTTAGAAATATTTTATTTAGGTTTCAATAATTGTAATTAGGTATATATGCTATTCACCAAATAAGGTTCTGTTTCTTCATAAGTGTTTTAAAGTTAGAATTCATGTGTATAGTATACCCTATAGTAGACACTTTTGCTGCAAAAATTAATGGCATGAGCATAACCAATTTTTCATAACACACTTTTGTAGAGAGCACAGATGAATTAAAAAACTAGTTGAGTATACAGAATTCTATATTGTCAGAATCACATTATTAATTGAAATCATAAGGAAAAGCAGCAAAGCAATGGGGATGGGATTGGAGAAGACGGCCTGCAGCAAGAAAACATGGACAGATCACAAATGAATACACACTGGCTGCCCAACGCAAAGTTAAGACTGAAAACCTACCAGAAAGGCTCGCCAGGTTCCAACAACACAGTCCCTCACCCAGTAAAGGGTTTGTGATCTAAAGAACAAAATAAATGAAAAATAAAAAAGAAATAAAAAAGAAATCAGGGTAACTAAAATCTGTTACAGTGTCATAGAAAATTTGTGATGGCCTATTATAAAGTTATTGACTATAGCATACTGCCATTTACCTCTAACTTATAAGGCACTTTATATATATATATATATATATATATATATAGAGAGAGAGAGAGAGAGAGAGAGAGACAGAGAGTACATTAGCATATATTATATATAATGTGTTAATATACTAATAAAGTCTTAGTAAATTAATATTATAGTATATTACACAAGATAATATCTAATGTTAATTTTAATGAATTATATTTTAAATTCTTTCATTTTACTTATCTTTGTTTTGATTGCACATTTACAAATAACTCACATTATGTTGCACATTGACAAGTAACTCACATTTTCTTTCTTAGCTTTCATTGTTGGAGGTTTTATAAAAAAGAATTGCAGATATTAATCTTACGATTTTCTCTATTTGAATTTTTCTCACCAGGAAAGCAGTGGCTAGAAAGTCGCATTAACATTAGTTGGTAGTGATAAAAAACCTTCTACTCAATGAGTTATTATGTTTCAGAGCTCTTTCTTTTCTTAAGACATATGCAGTCTACCTTTCAAAGACAACACCTGGAGGTTCAAGCAGTGAACTGAATGCTTCAAAGACTCTATCCTGGCACCAGATGCAAATTTGGAGGCTGTTTGAAAATTGCAACTGGTTTACAAATTGTAAAATTAAAAATGAACTAAAAAGTAACTATTTTACTGGTCTAATGAATTTTAAAGACTGGGTGGGAATAAACACTCAAGTTTCAAAAACTTGAGTTTTTGAAATCCTCTTCTACCTCCTGACTCATTTAATAAATAGCATCTTCAATTTTGTTTTCTTGATCTGTTACATTGTGATAATGTTCTACTTTATAATTGGTGATACTATCAATTTTCTGAATATTGACAACCTGGGAAATGTGACTGTAGGAGAGAAACATGCTGTAACTCAGCGACCACTGTTCTGGGAAAAGTTAATTGTAGAGGAGTGAAAGGATGAAATATTTAAAATCCAGGTCTAGATAAATGAGGAAACTAATAGAAAGAAAGGAAATTTTCCCAAAAGGAGTCACCTATATTTAGATATCTAAAAATAGTGTCTATTTGGGGAAAGGAAGTTACTGCATACTGCCCTGGTTTGGACTCTATTTCCTTTCGATGTCTTAAGTATCAGGGATCACTGTGGAATAGAACCTAAAATGTCACCGACATTGATACGAAGAACAAAGTTTCCTGAAGTAAAATCCACGACATTCTTTCGTGCTGTCTTCCTCTTTCGTTAAATGGCCGCTTACCACATACATTCAAAATGAATGCTAAGAATAGTCAACAACCCCATTCAAACTGCTAAAAACAGAGTTTTTTATCGCAAATACAGGTCTACTGAAAATGCCCTTCTATTCTTTAAAGCTGAAAAGGAGAGAACTATTGGAAAGATCTTGCTACATACAGTAGTCATTGGGAAGCATAAGGACCAAAGCAATGTCTGAGACAAAACGTATAAGCTTTAAAAATAAATCCAGTATTTTAAGGTTCACTGGTAAAATAGGCAAATAATATTTTCATATTTCAAAAATCAGTTGTCTTTGCAGAACACAAACACATAGATTCATTTATTTAATATTGAATAGAAGTATTAGTAAATTATTTTTCCTTCACTTGACATAGCTATGTGATGCACATTAACTGTATTTTATTTTATTTTAAACACTGAATATGTTTATTAATCAGTGCAAATGTTAAAGTTTGATTTCATTTTCTTAATTATAGAAGTCTCTGTGCCAAATAGAAATTTTATTAAAGTATTATAATTAGAATATCTTATAGAAAGGATTGATTTCATTTCATGTGCATCTGTCTCACTCTTTTTAATGCTTTTAGTGTATTCAGAATGTTTGGTGTAGTTATTATGAATGACAGTAGACACGTGGGACTTCTCTTCATTGCAATAAATTTCAAAATATGCAGTATGCATTTAATGTATATTATTGTGCTATTGTCAAGTAAACATTAATGTTACATTGACTTTGCTATCACAATATAGTAATAAGTAAAATACATATTATTTTTCAAGGTATTACATAATTTGTAAAATATGAATTGTTGCTGAGTATCTCTGTATATTTTAAATCCAGACAGATTATTAGTTGAGAAGCTGTCAACCCATCAAGTGAAAAATAGGAAAAGAAAATGAATAAATCTACAAGGACAAAGAATTAATAAACATGTTGGATTCATTTATCTGAAAAATAATAAAGTGACAAAAATCCTGGTTTAAGAATAACCTTCTGAGCACAGCAATCAAGTTGATAAGTGTCTTATGTGCCATTGCCTTATGTAAAGTTATTTTATTGAAAATTAATATTTTTACTATAAGTTTAATAAAACAAAATATTGAGAGACTAAATTATTATATAAGCCATAGTGGCATTCTCAAAAAGATTTTAAAAGGTTAATGATATTAATAAATACCGTACTGTTGAATATTTATTATTTATGATGCTCTTAACCCAGTGAAAAAGAAAAAAGAAACCTCAAAAAAGACTACAGTATTCCCTAAAGGATACAGCTACATATAACAAAAAAGTCTATGACCTTTGACTATCATAACTACAATTATTTAATGCATCTTAATCCTTATAAATCCCTTTTGTCCTTCACAAATAACTGGTTATTCTATATAACATGGTACTTAGCAAGATACATACTTATGTGATAAGTACATTGCATAAGTGTAATGTTAATTGATATTCTTATTAAATAAAATATTTTAGTAGTTTTAAAGTAATTATGTTTTTTGAACTAATGTACTAATGTCAATTTGTTCTTAACTTCGTTTTAGAAAAAAAAGATCTTGCAATTTAAATATTGTTTTAAAACAAACATAACTATACTCCAAATTCTAGTAGTACTAGTAAAGTGAGTTACTATTATATTCTCTTATAGCATTGAATGAAAAGTAAATAATAAATAGCACAGCAATTAAAAAAAAAAACAAAGCAATGATACAGTCAAATTTTCGCTCCTGAATTTGATTGTACTGTTATTTGTGTATATCATAGCATAAGGTGTAAGTTCTTCCTTAAGATTTTGTACTTTAAGATTCCTAAGTACAAATTAAATATATCATTCTTTTTTGCTTTGGATATAATTGTATCTTAGAAGAAAGGTGAGTTAAAACAAATTAATGAACAGTTCCAGCTGAGATGACCATCACAGGGTGAATTTAGTCCACTGTAGTCAATATATCCCCTCCACTCTGCCCTCATCTGTTTTTCTTTATCATTGTGACAAAAACGGTGATTAAAAATTGAAAATATAACCTCAGATATAATATGTGCCATTATATGCCAATGAAATATATGAAGGATTTTCATAACAGATAAGAAAATTAGAGGATGGAGGAAAATAAAAGATGTACTGGTATAAGGTAAACAATAAATCACTCTGATCTCAATATAACAAACATTCTATCAAGAGGGATATATCTTAGAAAGATAATCAAAAGTACCCTTGAAAGATAACAAAAGGACAATACATCATTTTTAGGGGAAGCCTTTTGACATGTTAATAGTGTTTAATGGGATAGCACTATGCCTATGAAATTCCTCTCTATGACACAGTGCAATTTTCTTTTTAAATGAGTTGACCACACTCCTTTTCAGCCAATTTACCTGAATAAATTTCAAGTAAATCTAGCTTGAAAGTTAAGAGTTGGTTGTTTACTGCACACTAAATTTGTGATCCTTAAACTTTGGTATTAGAAAGTTCATATTTTTAATATGTTCCTGTGTTATTTCACAACACCTCAAATTACAAATGTCATTGTTCTTGAGAAAGTGATCTTTACTCCCTGACTATAAATATCTGTACTGTGGGATGTAAATATATTCTACTTATTCTACTTATGAGACAAACTAATTTTGTATGAAAAAATGGTGAGGGATGTGAAGATTTGAGTTACACAATATTATTCAATAACAGATGTATCTTCAAAGACCTTCCTTAGAGTCTTTTTTCTTTCTTCATACCTGGGAGCATCATCTCCCTTTTTCAAATCAATTTTACTATCTGGATATTGGATAATTCTTCTGTTTTTAGTCTTCCTTAGAGGAGTTTCTAGTACTCTGAATGTTTTTCTTACATTTTGTCAATTTCCCACTTCATAAACCATTTTGGTGTAAGATCAAATCTTGCTTTCCTGCTTTTCTTCATATGAAGAAAGTCTCATAATCTGGACTCTACTAATTAAATATATTTGAATAGCATGTATTTTACAGCAAGCAATTTGAGGAAATTGGCACCTAGTGAATTCCATTCTTCATGCAATACTTTTTAAAGCAACAACATGTAGGTGCTAATACCCAGTTCCGACTGTGAGAGGTGTCTACAGAAATATGTGTGTTAAGTCATGGTAGCAGAGATAGAAGTGGAGAACTACTACAATAAATGTGAGCATCACGCATGACCTGACTCTGAGGTTAACTCCCCCGTCAACAAAGACAATCACTGAACTGTCAGATCTCTTAGTATAAATTAATTCCCTTCTTATGTAAGCTATGTGGGCATTGTTTTATTAACATATGAGTCTGACAAATAAATCATGTTATTTTGAGTTACTCCTTTTCAGTCATCTTTCTGTGATTGTATTTGAGTTATATTTAGTTACTGTTTGCAGTCATCCCAATCTGAGTAGTTTCACCATCAGTTCTAGCATCTTAAAGAAAAGTGTCAGAGCCCTTAACATCATCTTCACAGGACTTTTAATAGTGAATAGGGGAAAAGAGCGAGCAGGGAAAAAGGTTGTTTTAGTCCCCTGAGTTTCCTCTGAGTTACCTGTGTGATGCTGCCCTTTTAGCCCCTCCTTCTTATGCCCAGGTGTGTCCTCTTACACATGCTCACAGCCACTGGGACAGGCATGTATAGTCACAGGGAGAGGGCGATACCACAGGTACTAATTATAGAGGCTGGTTGTGAAAGGGTGTGAAAAATTCCTGACAACATACTTACCCTACAGTAACTCAGGAAATATCGGGTATATTGAGCACCCCTGATATCAGATACTGCAAAAGAGACCACAGAGTCTGTGGAGAACTGAATTAAAAATAAATATTTTCATTTCCCATAATTTGAATTGATTTGGAAAATAATATTTCATGGATGATAATTGTATTAAAAATTAAACAGGATACATTAATTTTGTGACCAGGCTATACTGATGTTATTAAACATATGACAAGCATGGAAGATATTTTATGAGAAATATAAAGCTCCAAATCTGTCTTTTGCTCTCAGGAGGAAGCACATTGTAGATGAATAAGCAGTAAGTGTAAAGACCCTGCAATTTGAGAACAGTAAGTATTAAATATGGCTGAAAATAGTGGGTGGTAACAGGCATTAAGCCAGAAATGAAGCTGAGGGTATATAGCTGAACTTCGTAATACATTGTAAGAACTTCTTTTTCACTATGAATATGTATTTGATGATTTCACTATGAAATAATTAGTTTTTAGCAAAGAAATGATATCTGGGTTTTCACTTAAAATATCACTCTGACCACTTTATTTTGAATAGACTAAGAGTGAAAGAATCTTAGAGTAGAAAAGTTTAAAATGAAAGGTCTTACAAAGACAGACACCAGAGGAGGAAGTAGGGGTGAATTAATGAATCTTAATTCTAAATCTGACGATGGAAGTTTCCAGAAATCTGAGGTGGGGTCAGAAAATATTATCAACCAAAAGTAGGGGCGAGAGGATTACTGATTTTTGGAAGACCAACCTAACCTGACTTCCAGATTATAATTTCCACACTAATCCCATCAAGGAACTTTATAAAGAACACCCTTGCTCCGAACAAACTTTTGCTATTTAAGACTGTCTGACTGTATCAGTGCAAGAGTTTTATTTCTGTTCTTCAGTAAACTTACTGTGCAGTAATGAGTAGGAATGTCTGGTGAATTCTTTCTTAGAAGAAGCCAAGAACTTTATGGATCAGAACCCTATCAAGAGAAAATACATTGTGGTAAAGTAAAATTATCAAATAACTTTACCAGAGAAGAGGCCTTTTGGGTCATAGAGCTTTTGGGATTAGAGAGAGAAGGGAGATGTAGTTGGATAGAATGAACCTGTGAAAGGAGAGAAAACAAAACAAAACAAAACCCCATAAAACAAAAACATATCGTGGAAGTGAATGCAAGAAAAATTTTACAAAGGAAAATAGTATCCATTATGTCAACTGATATATTGACAAGAAGAGAACTGAGAGGTGGCAATCTGGGTAATTGTCTACAAGGGTAATCTACAAGGGTAATGATAGAAACTTGAATTTTAGATGTAATGGAGCAAATGCCAGATGCTACAAATAGCACAGAGTTTAGCTGTCTTGACCTTGGTTGTGCATTGGCAGAGTATTTTGGAAAAACTGTTACATGTTGTACTTTGAAAGGCAGCCTGCATTCTGATCAAGAAAGATTAAATGGTATTGTGGAGGGATTTATAAGATTACCTTGAGAGGTCTATTTGTTGCTTTCAGTAAAGTCCTATAAAAAGGTGATTTATTTAAGTTGAGGCAAGCATATCTACAAGCATAAATAGGGGTTTCTTTCCTGTTACATTTGTAGGTGAGAAGAGGAACAGCTTATTCTGGAGATGTAATTATGTTTGTGTTAAGTGTGTAGATAAATAGAGTTTAGTGATAAGGACATTGAGAAATGGGGAAAGAGAAAGAGATGAGAGAGAGAGAGTACTTTCCTCAGGCTGCTCTAATAAATTACTACAAACTTAGTAATTTGAAACAACAGAAATATACTTTTCACAATAAGAGAAACTAGATGTCTGAAATCATGTGTTCATAAGGGTTAATTATTTTTGGAGACCTTGAGGCCGTTTTTCTATAGCCCATTTTCTAGTTGCCAATATTGCTGGAAATTTATGGTAATCCTTGACTACTACTTATCAAAATACTATCTGCCTCTATTTTGACATGACCTTTTCCCTGTCTTCCTTTCAGACATTCTCTTGCCGCTCTTATAAAAACACTAGTCATCTCATGCAGGCTCCACCATAATCCAATATAATCATAATTAGTTATGTTTTCCAAATCATTTTTGCTAAGTAAGTTACTGTCTGAGGTTCCATGGGGACATGATTTTTGGTGGGTACTGTTCACTCCAGTATAGATAGGTAGGTAGATGGATAGATGAATAGATCAATTGATCGATTGATCGCTAGATAAACAATTCCATAGCTCTAGAAGTACAAGAACAGTGAAATATATTAATGAATCTAAAATTCACAATCATTTAAGTAACCTATGTAAAAACTATCTATCTATTCTTTATTGTTATTTTCATCATAAAAATTCAAAATGGGATTTTGGAAGTACAATAATTCAGTTTTTATGAAACAGTAATGAAATTAAAATATTTATCATTAAAAAAATTAAGAGCAAGAAATATAAGGCAAATATTTTTTGACCAAACCTCTTTTGGTATTTAAGGACATGATATTATTTGCAAAACCTTTGACAATAAAACAAGCACAAGAAATTTGTTTGCAGAGCTTCCCTAATATTGAGGTCATATCACTATTTCTGTGTTAGCAACAGATTTTTGTAGTGGTTAATATTTTTAATTAAGCATTTGGATATTTAAGTGTTTTTTTTTTAATTTTCTTTTTCTTATTTTCTGACCATACAAGACTGCACATTAATACACTAAGCCTAAAACAGTAATAAAATAGCAAAGAATGCATGTGTTTACTTACATGAAGTATCTAAGGTATCAAACTTGAAGAAACAGAAAGGGAGGTTGCCAGAGGCCAGAGAAAGGGAAAATGGAAAGTTCATTATCAGCAGGTATAAAGTTTCAGGTAGATTACTATAGCATTTGCTTAGAGTTAGCAATACTGTACTGTATACTTAAATGTTTAAGTGGGTAACTTTCATGGTATGCATTTTTCCACAGAAAGGAGAAAGGAAGGGAGGAAGTGAGGAAAGAAGGGGGGAGGAGGGAGAGAGGAAAGAAGGATTCACTGGAAGGGAGAGCGTGAAGAAGGGAAGAGAGGATTCACTGGAAGGAAGTGGGGGAGGACGGGAGAAAAAGGGAAGGAAGAAAGAAGGGAAATTTTCCCAAAGATTATGCAACAGAAATGTATTAGAGCAGTCACATCATTATTATCATTACCATAAAGAAGCTATTAAATCAACAGTCCTGGGAATATAAACACCATAATTAACAACTTTGCATCACAATCTTTATGAATCATACATATTGTGGACCATTGCATTAGTAAGTATAGCACTAGGTAGATTGAACATACAGACAAGGTGAAATAAAGACTCTCCATTATAAAAAGACCTTCTGAACTCTTCATAATTACATTTTCTTTAAAATTAGACATCATGTAGACAGCTAGAGATCCACACAGACTGAAATATATTTATTTCCAATATAATGTGGGATGTAAGGATGCAAAGGAAATGTATGTGCAAGAATAGTCATTCTTTTTCCTATGTTTCTGATTCATTGTTTTTCTAAAAATGAAATACTTAAGCTTTTAAATTACTTCTGTGTAACTGTAAAATAAATATCAGTGTAAGTCATTTGAATTCTTCATACATCCTATTGTTATTTCCTGTTGAGAATAATCAATAATTCTTCATGACATTAATTATATCAGGTAAATTTGAAAAATGCAAGTGGGCTATAATCCAAAATTACTTACTAACAAAAGAATTTGTAAGACCAATGTACTATGATTCAATCATATGCAAATATCATAGCCTAAAGCTAGATATGCTCAATTATTTAGTCATTAGCCAATCAAACAAGTCACTTAACCTCACATTCCATAATTTTGTATGATAATAATGTATGACTCAAATCAAATAACAAAAGAGAATGCAATTAAAACTGCAAAATGAATACACAAATACTGTTATTAACCTACTTCTAGGAGCAAATTATGAGCAAATCAGGAAATGTTAGCACTATAGTCAATATCAGATTACATGGTAGGTAGAATACATTGCTTATGTCATGGTGTGCTTAAAAAATAATGTAAACATCCAGACAGGTTTTATTTTTTAATTTGTTACATATGATAAATTTCCATTGAAAAACTTACCTCTAGAGTTCACTACTTATATTATTTCTGAGGAGTTAAAATAGTTCCCTGTCTTAATGCTATTTCTGCTGCTATCAGCGTCTTCCTGAACTTACTCCAGCTAATTTCAGCTGCAGAAGAAAAGGTGATGAAGACATGCCTCCATATCCCATTTCCATTGCTTGCTTCCTATGCTAGAGAAATCAAAGTAAGTAGCAAGTTGTAGGAAGAATTTAACATAAAGGTCCACAGAATAAGCTTTAAAGAAAAATTAAAGTTGTTATTCTCAGTTTGGTGACTGTATCTTTACAACTCAAAAATCAGGTTGTTATTCTGAAAAAAAAAAGGGGGGGGGGAGTAATCCAAGTATATGCAAAAGTTTCTACACATTCTGCTTATTTTCTATTAAGTTCTTTCTGATTTCCTCTAAGCATTGGACACAGGAACACATAGCTAAAACATGGGATATATTGAGTTTTTGACAAGGAATCATTACTAGAATCAGAAGTAGCCCAGAATGAGGAAGTTTCCCAGGCTCTGTCCAGCCCCATCTAATGATCCCTATCAGGCATACCCAACTACTTGGTTTCTGCAAAGAAACCAGCTTATGTTGATCAGGGAACACTATTAACCCTCTCACCCCTGACTTTTGGGGCTCAGCCTCTCAGGAATTATTCCACTGTAGCACTGATGTAAACTATTAAAGAATCTCCTCTTCACCTCTCAGAATCATTGACCACCTTCCTAGGACTGTTAAGTTACAATATTTGATTATCTTAAGTTACAATATTTGATATTTGAGGTTCTGGACATAACTCACTGAAGAATTTTTTTAAAGAATTTTAATATTAAGCAGTTGCCAGAGGCTTGTAGAAGTGAACTATAGGTGACCCAAGTATTAACGATTTTAATAAGAAAGATTGTGTAGTGCAAAATGCCAAACAAGTTCCCAGAACACTGCACTGAATGATGGTGGATATAGAAGAACATTTGGTTGTTAAGTTCTGGAAGTAAAAAAGGTTTTTTGAAAGAATTAAATGTATTAAAAGACTATAGATGATAAATCTATCTTTTTTATAAAAGGCAAAGACTATTAAGTGCACTTGGTTAGGAACTAATGAATGTATTAGCTCAACTGGAGTTTTATACTTTTTAAAAAATATTTAAGTAAGAGTAGCTATGCAGATAAAATGACCAGAACGCATGAATAAAAGACAAATGGTTGGAAAGGGAGCCCTGCCCCATGGTTTTTATTTTTCAATTTGAATAAATACGATAAGAAATAAATAATAAGTACACCTGTGTCTTAACAATAAACTTAACTTGTAAAAAATGTTAATATGCTACTATTTATTTTATATAATATTAAGACTAACAATCATATGGATAATTACGACTTTTAAAACCCTAATTGCAACTGAAAGTATCATTTTGATCTCCAGAAAATATTGTTCCTTCTAAATACACCATAGGAGCACAATAAATATTACCTGGGTTTTAAATAGTTTATCCTTTCTGAAAAAGCAATTGCACTTTGCTATTACATCTAAAAAATGTCTGGATTTATTTAAGGTCGATATAACTTCAAAACACAATTATCTATTTTGTTAAAGTCATAAGAAATTTTTTTTTGTTTTGTGCCAAAGCATTTATTCCTTATGAACATCTAAATATAAAACCAACACAAGCAGTAATTATAAAGAAAGAATTAAATTGTAGGGTGTCATTTGTGGTGACTTTTGTAGTTGCATTCATATTGATTACATGTAATTTCTAAAACAGAACTCTTACTTTATAAGGGAATATAGCAATTAGATGCTTTACTTCACTACATGATATATTATCTAATAGAAATGCTACAGGAAAGCTGTTTGAATTTAACTGTCTCTTTTCACTATATTTAAAAAAATGTACCATGCCTGATATTTTAGGAATTGTAGAACAGATAGTCTAACGTTGCTATTTTTTTAAAGATCATCCTTTATCTCATGAAAAAGATCAACACAATTAGATTGTATAACTCAAAGATTAGAAATCATGGAGGATTTTTCAACCATCTATTGATGTATGATTACATTATTTTTAAGCTTTTAAAAATAATATATTAATGAAATTTAGCATTAACAGCTTTTTAATAAGATGTGATTTTAAGATCTGTAAATCACACATATAACATTGTATTTAATGTTTAGTCTTGTTTGTAATAGAAATCAAGGAGGATTTTTCAACCATCTATTGATGTATGATTACTGAATTTTAAACTTTTAAAAATAATATATTAATGAAATAGCATTAACAGCTTTTTAATAAGATGTGATTTTAAGATCTGTAAATCACACATATAACATTGTATTTAATGTTTAGTCTTGTTTGTAATGTGAATATTATAGTTATTATGCATGCTCCCAATTGAGAAATTCTATTTTTAGCTCAAAGTGTATTTTTATTGAATCCTCAACACAATACAGTGACTGCAATATCCACGTACATATTACCATACTGTCAATCATTTCATTGGAATTTTAGGGAAAATTAAATATGTAAGTTTCTTTTAAAGCATTTTAAAGGCTTCTAGCATAATCTTTACAAATTGTTCAGAGTATCAATTTCTATCATGGGAAAACTGATCATCATTCTTTCTTGTACACATTTTTGAAAAGGCAGTTTTAATATGCTTTCCATTTTTCTCAAGGTTCTTCACACAACAAAGAAACAGCTTTAATTCTGTCTGTGAAGTTTTCCAACTCTTTCAGATATAAATTTCTATTAGAGATATGATTTTGTTTTATTCTACATAGAAGCAAAATAACATTTTCTACCTACATAAATAAATGACTCATTCTGATGAACATACTTGAAAATGAACATTTAATTTCTTTATTTGTCCTCCTTTGGCCAGCACTAGTTTAAGAGATGTGTTGAAAATGAGAGAAAAATCTCTCAAATCTATATGCTTAACTCCAAAGACTACAATGGCTTGGCATTCAAAAAATGTCAATTCTCTTTCTGTCATTGCATAATAACAGTTTCACATCATTCTTTTAATATAAAAGCAATTCATTCTAAATAAAAATTGTTTCTGGAACCAAATGCATATTTTAATAGAGATCTTTTCAAAAATGTCTCTATGAAACTATTATTCTAAAATAATTAAATGAACTGCACCATCAGTCACTCGAGAACAACACACAGTTAATTGGGCCACAAGAGGATCAAACGTCTGATGTTGGCCACAGTACCACATAAACAAAGATCCCCTTAGATGCTTGAACTCAGGGCATGACGATGACAAGTTGCACATATTCCTTCTCCACAAAGGAGATGCAAGTCTGTTTCTTTCATAGAATCAGTAGAAAATGCTGGCATGTGATAGAAATTAGAACTTCAATTATTAACCATAAAAATAAGAAATAGCATATCACTGCTACCACAGATGAACTTGGCAATATATGGAACTTTAGGAAAGATTGTGATTGTGAAATATTGTAAGAAACACTATGCACGTATAACTCTGTGTTATTCCCAAATATGCTACCATCTGATGATTTAATTGATGTGCCTTTGTTGTTCTTAATATACCAGTGTTGATCTTCACAATCATTAATATTTTCAACAGCATCCTATGTGTTTACCCTTATCCAAATTATGCACTAATATCTTATCAACTTTAATTATGAAATAATAATCCAATATAATTATACTTAAGCAATTATCAAATATAAACATACATAAATAAAATGTATATATAACATTTTATAATATTTAGCATATTATATAAATATCTATAATATAAATAAAAATTTATAACATATATTATATAAATATATAAAATATATCTATATAAACATATATTAAATTTATAAATATATACATAAATATATATAATATAATATTTATATTATATATAAAATATATTATATATGTAAATTTATTAATATATATAATATATTAAATATATAAAATATTTTTAAATATATAAGTATATATTTATATATGATATAAATAAATTAAACATATAAAATATAAATAAATATTTTATTTATAAACATAAATAAATCTTTAAACATAAATATATGTTTGTAAAACATATAAATAAATATTTTTCATAGATTTTGGCAATTACAATTAAATATTCAAATATTTGAATATTGTATAGTAAATCAAAGGTTAATATAGATGAAATGTAGATCATCAGGAACTCTGAGGATAATATGGGCTAATGTATATGAGTGTTGCACCCATTTAAATCACAATTTGATTATTTAAGATGATAAAGATGATCACTCCATACTGAATTAATATACTCTTTATTCATATTTAGTGGCATCTGAAAAATTATCTAAAAATTTTGATCAACTCTAGTTTCTATTTTAGGACTTCTATAATGATACATAAAGAAATAACAGCAGTAGCCACAAAATATTTTATATAATAATGACTCAAAAAAAACATAGAACATAGCTAAGGAGTAGACTATTATCAGTACTACTTTACACTGATTTATTTATTCAATAATTGTTTATTTTATACCTACATTGTTATAGTTGTTGATGGAATGACTATAAATAAAACAGAGGAATTACCCTTGGAGTTTCAAGCCAGCTAAGAAAATTGACATCAAATAAATAACTAAAATGTGAAAGTTCTAAGCATCTCTCTCTCTATAGCTAACTACAGGGACTATGGGAATCAAAAGCCAATATATCAAAAGCCAATATAAATGTGTTTTAGTATTGGCAGCCATTATTGTGGCTAGAGAAAGTCAAGAATATTAGTTGACTACTGTAGAGGTTAGTTATTGATAGACTAGTTGTGGATTTGTGTAGAAACACAAAGGTCAGGAACAGTGGCTGTTTTCATAGGTAATAAAAGTCAGAGTTAAAGGAGAAATTTCACAACAAAATTATGGGAGTTTGTTCCATATATCCAGAGAAATTTAAGACAGAAAATTTTAGTAGAATCCCTAAGGCCAGTTGTTTTTAGGAGAGGACAGAGAATCAAACTGTTGCTGAAATATTGATATATTTAAACTATAACTCTACAGAAGTTGTTAAGCACTTGACACCTGTTCATGATTTAGAACTAAAAAGGATAGAAATTTAGATATTTAATGGTACAGTTCTTCACATTATAAGTGACTAAGATTAAAAAAATTCCAATTAAATGATTTTTGCCCAAGGTCACTTGAGTAATGTCACCTCATGGCTCTAAGATAGACATTTTATTCCAATCCTGGGCTATTATTTCATGACAGTAAATCTTATTAACATCTTTCCTAGGACCTTTTTTTCAGGATTAATTTCAGAAAATACATTTATGAAACTTTTATGGAAAATTAGCTTTAATAAAGGAAAATTTACCAAAAGTAGCAAAACTATTAAAAAACTATAATTTCCCCATGGACATAAAATATAACAGATTAAATAAAGCAAGAAGAAATTTCCTGTAATTCTATATTTCATAGTGAAAGTACATTTAATAAAATACCATCTTAATGATATTTTATTTGGTAAAATATATCCATAATGAAACATCTGAGCTACATTTCTCAGCAAGGCATAGATAAATATATAAAATACCAATAAAGTGAATATTTATCCCATTTATAAAATCTACCCATTTTATTATGTCAAAACTTTCATTATAGAAAAATATTCAAGGTACATTTTACACTTTTGCAAAACTGTCTGAATCCTGCTGTTGATTTTGTGAATTTACATGTACTCTGTTTAAAAGGTTAGTGGATTACTAACCCATTTTTACATGACTTACTCTTTGGTGACTGCCTGAGTCAGAGAACTAAAATATTTTACTATGGGACTGATTACAAATTTTTTAATATATGATTTATTTTAGATGGGTTCTAATATTAGCATTATATAGATTATTAAAATGTATTTTAGTGAAAGTGAAAGTCTGTTGCTTGCATATTACCAAAATAATTTTGCTATATATATTTAAAAAAAATTAAGACTAGATAGTTCCGTAACAAAATCCCTTTGCAGTTCTTGTATGCTAAAATTTTTTGTCATGTCCATTTGTGTTTAGGTCTAAATTGAAAATACTTGTGATTTCACTTTTTAATATTTTACTCTGAATGCATTTTTCATTATGCAACTATAACAGTAATATGAAAGCTGTGGTTAGAATGCACCCATTTTCTGTTTACAAATTCACACAACATACAGCTACACACATAAAGATAAGAACAAGATTCACACACACATACAGATACAAACAGAATCTCACAATGTACAGTGAAACATATACCAGTATGCAAATATTGAAGGTAGAATGAAAAGAACAAAAAGAAATCATGCTCAGATTAGATTAAATAAGTGGGGAAAATTAAAAATATATCATCTGTAGCATCATCTTCTCATATCATCAAGCTCTTAATTTCAGTGCTATCAATTCCATCATTTCAACTATATTTTGCTATGAATATTTGTGGGATGCTAAAAATAGATTCCACCTGATTGATTCTTAGGATTCATCAGTGAAGTGAATCATCACTCCCAATTACTAGAAAACTGTCTCTATAAAAGATTACTTTCTGTTCATACTGAGTACTTGTGAGTTCTCATAGTATAGCGGGTTTGTTTTTCGTAGCTGATGCTTATTCTGACTAATCATACTGTTCGTTCTTAATGTTCTCTACTTTGTAGCTCTGGCTGAAAATTCTTTTAATAATTCCTGAGTATATGGCATAAAATGTTAAATTTAATATAATTAAATATTGTACCTTTAACCACAGAATTAAATATTTGTGTTCTTGACCACAGATACGTAATGACTCAATAAAGTTTTAAATATCTATTTGAATATAACCAACTCTCTTCTAGATGCTCAATCATATTGTTTCAAAGGAAATACTTGGTCAATTATTTATTTTCTGCAAAGACAACACACATGTGACTATTTCCCCCCATTTATGAAAACCTGCTACTTCTCCTTTCCAGTTGTTACTGTTTAATAAAATCTTTACACACACACACACACACACACACACACACACACACTCAGAGAGATTTGCCTATTGTTCATTATAGACGATTTAGTTTTGCTAAGATTTCTTAAAATTTCATGTAGTTAACACAATTCACTGTCATCTGACTCTTTTTGCACCCCAATGAGAACTATATTTCATGGAACCAGAAAAAAATTACTGATAGGCTACTCTAACATGTGTAATAAAATATTCCTCCTCTTTTACCCATGAATCTTGTGTCTTCAAATATCTTCAGTCAAAAACCATGAAACTATTCTAGACTAACTTGTCAGTTTTCAAGTCAATTAAAATTTCAAACCTATTACAGTTGTGAGAGTAGATCAAAATCATAAAATATGTATATTATTAGTGGAAAATATTTTTGTTTCCATTGAAGTAGACCCTCTTAATTTGAATTTGCATATCTATTAAGTTTTAGTCAGATCTGCCATTCTTAGATTCTTATTTACCATGATACTCATGTAGAACTTACTCCCTAGTTTCCTATATAATTATGAAAGGTCAAGTTCCTCTAATGAAGGTTAAAGTCAGGAAGCAGAAAGAGATCTGCCTGCAAGTTTTACATCAGTGTGCACACTACCAAACATCTACCATTTATCTATCTTCTTAAGGAATTTCTTCATATATCAAATATGTAAAGTGTTCAGGAAAAAAAAAGTGCTTTATACAAGTCTTGGAAGATACAACTTAAACAAATGTGAATCAGTTATATAAATACTACTTTTCTTTGGCTTCAATTGGATTAGCAGCGACTAAAGCGTTGAGTAAATTGTTATTAATCAGAGGTAAGGAGGAGTTTTTGAGAGGTTACAGGAAAATATAATTTTTCCAAAATAGAAACAGGAAAATAAATAGGAAAAAAAACCCTATCTTTCCTCTTATCTATCACTGAAGTTCTAAGATAGGTTGGTACTCAAGCTTCTGTAGTCTGATGAGAAGGATACAAATGTAAGGATAAAAACAAATATAGCAGGATCACTAAGTAGAAGATTCACAGTCTAATTTTCAATAATATTTTTGAGTTGCTGTTCTAATTCTAGATTATTTTCCTCCTGTAAATCTTGTAAATACATATAAAATATCATTTTTATGCTGTCACACAGTTTAGAATTCTCTTACTTAGAGATAAATTGCTAATAAACAATATAAAGAAATGCTATTACTTTTCTTAGTTGTGTCAATTTACTCAACTAATAAGTAATATTGTATTTCTTTGCAGATATCCAATTTGCCTTGCCAACATTTTACATCTACTCATTCAGATATGTATGTGTGTGTCAGGGGATAAAAATGTGTATACACAAATGCATCATAACAGACTACAGTATTTTATCAGTCAATCTAATTATAATTCTTCTATTCTCATTCAGTATAAAGATTTACATCAGTGTAATGTTTAAAAATAAGAATAGCTGCAATTAAACCTTGCTATAAATGTGTATCTCTTTAGCAGTGATACAAGCTGGAATCTTATTAGAACATAACTTTGTATTTACATTGAGTATGAACTAATTTTATGTACTAAATAAAATTTTATACAACATATCAGAATCATCTGCATTATTATGTGATTAGAGGTAAGGTATCATAATATAGAATGTGCTAAAATGAATGGAATATGACAATAGCGCATTTTAATGTACAAAGAAACCCCTAAAAGTAATGTGTAAATTCATCTTTTAATTTTCACATAACATTGAATATTAGCAGAATTAAAAGGATAAAATTTATTTTTACTTTAAAAATAATAAATTTGAAATATTTATTTCAATTTCACATTATCATTCTGAATTTATCACAATAGCAGTGAAAGTTAAATAGTTCATCACCTTCAGTAAAGTAAATTATGGGTAGATTAAATATATTATCACTAAAATTACCTATTATTTAATGTTACCACCAAAACCATGGTTCGAACGTTTAATGTTTGAGATACAATAATGAATGAATGATCGTTGACTTTTACAAACATAAGGTTATGGTGTATAAATAATTAAAACAACAAAAAGTTACTCTCTGGGGCAATTGGCATTTTATTAACCTAAAAAAACATAAAATCAGAGAAAGATCTTATCAAATAAATCAAATTACTTAAATTAAAAACTAAAACAATGAGTTCATTGAAGATGTATATCCAAGGGGCAAATTTATTGCTTGCATATGAGAGAATATATATTACAATGTGCACTGTAAAATATTATAATAAATGTTATACAAGTGATATAATAGTGAAAATATAATCAGAACTCATTTAGGTATTTTACTTATCTAGTAGAATATACAACGTTTATTCAGAATTGATTCATTTTGCACTAAATGGAATTTTTTTCCTCTCAGAATATAAAATTAAAATGCAATTATTTGAATGAGGAAAGGAAAGTGAACTTAACTTGAAAAAACTACTAGATGACTTCAAATCCTAGGCAAATCTCTTGATCCTACACAAATCTACTCTTATCTTTTATTTTCAATCACATGCTAATAGTACAGAATGTCCATGGTTGTAGTGTTTATGGCCAGAGATCACTAGAGTAATATCACTGTAAGAAGAATGTAGGGCAGTTTCTTTGAATAGAAACCAAACTGCTTTAGCAAGTTGTTTTCCTCTGAAAATGTTGTACACACAAAGAAAAGTAACCATGCTTATATTTTAGCTGGTTCAGTAAAAAGAAAAATGTCACCCATGAAACATTTGTTTTCAATTGATAGCCATAAACTATCCATTTGTTTTATTGTGCTATAGAACTAATACAACATGAAGTTTCATAGCAGATAAAGATAAATGATTGAAGTCACAAGCCCACTAAGAAAGTTATGCTGACAGACTGATACAAAAGAATCATATATTGTGGTTACAAATGGGCACTGTAACAATATTTTTACAGAATAAGCTTTATTTTTCATCTACCCATTTTCCAAATGTGATTATAAAAGGTCATACTTAATCTTTATGGGTAAATGGTATGTATGAGTATAGTAGGAGTCAAATCATGAGAAATACTATGTTGATTCTACACATAACTTTATGTGAATGACATTGATTGTTAGTTAAATGCAACTTACTTTACAATCCCCCCATCCATCTGTTCCCTTAGAGGAAATTAGGACACTTGTAAATGTATTTATATCCTTCAACAGTGAGACTTTTAATTTCAGTAAAGATGAGCTGTCAGTCAAATTTTTGAATAGGAACTAGGTTATGAATAGAAATAGAATAAGGCATAAGGCTAAGAAAAGAGAAGTGTTATCCTACTTAAGTTTAAGAAACCAAAGGAATGATTAAGGATTCAGACTCATGTAAGAAATAATATTAATATTCATAGCTTTCAATATAAAAACATATATGCAAATAATACAACAGGGAGAGTCATCAGAGCTTTACATTTTCATTTATTTTCTCTAAAGGTAACTGGGTTTACAACACTATATGTGTTTGCAAGGTCTAAGGTCCCATTCCTTCACGTTTTATCTCATTATATCCACACCCACCACTCAGCCACCTAGAGTGTTCCTTCATAGCCCATTGCTCTCCTTGCTCATTTTACAACAACAAGATTGGAGCTGGAAGGGATAATGCTAGTGAAAAAAGTTAGAAGGGGAAAGACAAACACTGGGTGGGCTCAGTAGTATATGGAATATAAAGTATCTAAACTGTGTGTGTGTGTGTGTGTGTGTGTGTGTGTGTGTGTGTGTAAAGTATCAGATAAAGACAAATTTAGAAACAAACCCTTGATAGCTGACTACAGAACTACAGAACCTAAGCACCAAGGAATAGAGGAAATAAGGGACAGGTAAGAACAAAGAGGGAAAGAATCACCATGGACTGAGGTGGTGGACTTGGGATGATTTGGTATTACAACCATGGTGGTAGCATTACAGATGTTCTGTGTCATGGGGAGATCCAAATATTAATTCAATTAAAAATAAATATATCAATTTTAAAAAATGAAGGAATAAAAACCTTTGTCTTTTAGCTGGTTGAGTCAATATTTTAACCTGAAAATATTCTTAGTGATGTGATATTAAAGTTAATTCTGTTGCATTTAAAACTTAGGAAAAACTCTATAACACCTTATTATTATTAAGTAATGAAAATCAATGAGAGTGCATGGAATCTTATTGCTTGCTGTGAATTCTTGCAGCTTTTCTAGCACACTTTCTCAACTAGCTGTATCAACATACACTTTGTTAATTATGAGTTGGTTATATTTGTTATCATTATTGTTATACTTTTTTTTTTTTTTTTTTTTGAGACTAGGTCTTGTTATTTTTGCCCACGGAACCGCAGGATCCCGTTGCCCGGGGTACCACTGATTCAATCAATCCCCAGCCTCAGCTTCCCAGGTAACTAGGATTACAGGCACACACCACCACGCCCAGTTATTTTTTGGGACTAGGGCTCGCTGTGTTGCCCTGAGCGGGACTCGAACCGCGATTCTTTAGCCCCGGCTGCTTCATAAGCTGAAGCTTACAGGCACGAGCCACCGTTCCCGGCTCATATTATTATACATTTTGACTCCAATTTTTTCTATATGTCCTTTGTTGCCTTTTCTAATTCTATTTACTACAACTAGTTTACAATTTTATTTTACAGGTCAATCATTTCAAGTACTTTTTTTTTTCTAATTTAGTGGTTTGATTCCATTTCTTTTACTTGAATTACTTTTTCAAGAAGCCTAAATATCCAGTAGTGTGAGAAAAGGTAAAAGATATTAAACATTCAGTTAAAGGAATAATGCACTGTGCAAATTATAATATTTACAGAGCAAAATAAAATATGCCAATGTATAAAGGTAGTAATTGTGTATGAACCATGATTACACTAGGTAATCTAATGTAGCACATCTATTGTCAACTCCACATTATCCCCGTTCATACGTTTCCCTGAAGAGAAACTTAAGTCTTCCAACCCTCTCCTGAAAGAGTTGAAGACATTGTTCCCTGTCAGTAGGGAAGTCAGCTGAGGTCTTTGGTGGTGACTTTCTTCATTCTCAGAAGTCCTTCATGCAGAACTGTAGATTGCAGGGATCACTATGGTAGCATCCAGGGAAGGTTGAGTCAAAATAAAAATCATAACAGTAGAGAAAGAGTTCATTAAATAATCAATCCAAGCACTTTCAGATTTTACCCAGTGAAACTGCTTTAATAATTAAATGTTTGAGTTCAAACTACATACCTTCTCACAGAATAGGATACACACAGGATAAAATTAAAATGAGAAAATACATCTGCAGAGCTGTGATCCTATATCACTGAATCATATATGTGTATAAGCCAGCTTTATTGCAAAATTAATTATATATGTATTATATATATTATCTATATTATAATACATGTATATAATGTATATGTAATATGTGTATGTGTATCTATATATAGAATATATAATATATAGAGACACATATATAACAAAAGAAAGGAAAGGTAATTATACTTGATGGGGAGCTTCTAGTTTAGATTTTTCCATGTTTAAGTTGTATTGACCTAAAGAAGTTCAGATGCTATGTATGAGCAGAAGAGAACAAATGTGGGAATGTAATCATTTTCATGACTTCTGGAGAATGCATTGTGGAGATACAAAGGCTTAGCACCCATTGCTAAAATCTTTAGTTGGATTCTTGATCTTTAATGGTGAGTGAAAAGTTGGTTTACCTACAAGCATCACATTCTTACATGGTATTCCATAGAGTAAAGTTTGTCCTAATTTTAAGTCTATGCATATGACTTTGTACTCTTGTCTGCCAGAACAGAGAAGGGTGTTCCAATCAGTTCACAATATGTTCACAGTAACAAAATTTGGCCATTAAAAAATAGAACACGCAGTTAATCTGAGTTTCAAAGAAACACCAAATAATTTCTGTTTAGATGTTTCCTATAAGATATTTGGTACAGGGGAACCGCACCTGCCCTGATCAGTGGGTGCCCACAACTGCCAGCGTGCCTCAACTGGCAGCTGCACCCATCCAGCACCCACTGAGCACCCTCTGCCATCGAACTGGCATGTAAGAAGGACTTGGAGCAGCCTGGGAGCCCCAGACTGAACTGGTAAGACTGAATTCACCCAGGGTCCAGAAGTAGCCGGATGAGAGGGTTTGGGGGGGGGGGAGAGCATGAAGGACACCTTTGCTGTTTCACTCTCACACTCCACTTAGTCCTCAGGAGGAATAATAACAGCACAAACATGGCACACAGCAACACAGAACAGGTGAGGGACCAGATAAAGAACCTGCCCATACACGTGTGGGGGACACAGGACAAAGGTCATTCAGAAAGACAGTACATACTGGATTGGAGAAACAGCTGGTGAAGACCTATCACAGAACTGTACCTACGGTTTCACCAGGAGTGGATGAATCAAAACCACATTATGGAACTTGCCACCCAAGGAAATATGGTGCCTTCCCCAAGCATTGGGAGAGGAGGTCCACAGAGTCCGGTCATCGACCTCACAGCAAATCTGCAAACTAGCGGAGAAGGGATGACCTGCAAGGTCCACCAGTGGATGCCTACCCACACTAAGAAACCTCTTTACTGAGAATGGCTGGGGGAAAGGACCCCTAAGCCAAAGGTCATAGATATGGGGTGCAGAGGCAGCAGATTGGCAAAGAGAACAGACTGGAGAGGGCAACCAGCATCAAGAAGACAATGATAAAACCCAAATGAGCATGTACTGGCTGCCCAATGCAAAGCTAAGACCATCAAGCATGATATGCCATTTCCCAGGAACACAGTCCCTCACCTGACAAATGAACACAGCCACAGAACGCAATATAAATCAAAAAAGAACAATGAGAAGGAGACTGAGTAAACATAAGAGGTGTTGGGGGAGGGGAGGGAAGGCATCCCAGCAACAATTTTCCATGTAAAAAATAAAAATAATTTAATTTTAGCAAATAAAAATTAAGTATTTGGTACATGTACACAATAGAGCATATCTGAAATTAACTTCTCTTTCTCTTACCTCACATTTCCTGAAAAGTCTTCTTAAAAGCCTTTTCCTCAATCCTTCCAATTAATGAATAAGTCTCTAAGTATCTATACTAAAATAGTAAGCTTATTTTTTCAAAAGATTATAGCTGTACTGTGTTTTGAACAACTAAAGATGAATACTAATTTACAGATAAATAGATGATAGAAAAATAGATTCATACATATATACATCTTTATACATCTATAAGTATAGTCATTGTGTATATAAAAGGAAAACAATGGATTTAGATGTTGTTCGTGGAATGTTCATTTTTCAAAACCATCTTTGTTTTAATTTTGTATATATGTTTTTTGTTATATATATAAGGTTATATATATAAAGGTTTTATATATATATATATATATAACTAAAACAACAAAATATGTGCTGTGGGGGTAAAAATAACTTAAATCCCTTACTAATTTTCTCTTCTGTTGAAACAATTCTGATTATTTACTTCAGATATTGTCATCTTTGTCTGGTTTCTTTGTTTTCAGTCCCTATTCTATTATAAAAACTAAATAGAAAATGATTTTATAGAAAAAGTCATAGGGCATTAAGATCTTTATAGGACTTTGCATTATTTTTATAGATCCCCTACTGGCAATTAAACTCGTCATAGAGAAATTCTCAATAAAGGCATAAACTTGTTAGGTTGATGAAAAAGAATTGATTATAATATAAAATTTAATTATTAGTTGAACAATAAAAAGGAAGTTATTTCTAGAAAGCTAATGCTTAGTGGGATTAATTTCTCTCCAAATCTGATGAAGCTTTTATTTGATCAACTATTTTAAGTAAAACAGTGGTATATGTGTTGTCCTTATAACTACTCTGGAAAAACAATAAAAATAATTAAAGAAATAATTTTTCCAAAGAAATGGAATTTGTAATATAATATTTTAAAATAGTATGAGAGCTATGACAGAAAAGGTGCAGAGCATATGCTTTGGAAGCTGATGTCTTTGGATGTCATTCTGTCATTTTTGACTGTGTCACTCACTAGTTAAATGACCTCAAATATGCCTAGTCCTCATTTTCTTCCTCTGTAAAATCAAAGGTACCATTATCTCAGTGTTTTTGTGCTTTAAATAATATTATATACAGCTATAAGTATAAGTATGTTTAGTCTCTAAAATGTAGAGTTATATATAAATGATAGTTAACAATAACAGCAATTTTTATATATTTTCATTATGGTTGGTCATAGGAGAAACATGTGCTGGTTAAATTGCAGTTTTAAACTATGAAGAAAATAACCAAATTGTGGACCCAAGTAGTCACAGCTTCTACCTCTCTTGAGAAAGAACTGCTTTATGTCATATTAGTCCATCCAGGTCAATATTACACAGAATTCTATATTCAAAAGTATTTGAGAGTATTTTATTTTATTTCTCCCCCCCCAAACTTTAGAGTATTTTAGAAAATAGGACACATCTGTTGTTTTTCTTTAAATAATATAGTAATTTTACTAGGAATCAAAAAATGTATTCACAATAATGCTAACAAAAAACAACTTATTAACAATAAATAACATACAAACTATAAAATCTAGTTAGTTGCATTCTTACATAATCTTTCTTTGTAATTGAATATTGTTATATTAGTAATTTAATTTTAAGATATACATTCATCATTTACACAGTGTTTATTTTTCTGAATCATAAGAAGCCAGTTTTATAGTAGAAAGAACACAGACAGTGTGAGTGAATATGTGTGCAAGAGTCAGCTTAATCCTTTTTTGGACACGTGATTTTAGATAAATCACTTAACTTCCTTTAGTTCAATTTTTAAATAAAATATTGATTCTATGATAACTGCCTAGAAGGATTGTATTGAAAGTTAAACACCAAATACCTTTACTTTTCTCATTATAGTGACTTCTCCCCAGACTCAGACATGTCTGCATTTTAATGGTTTTAAAATAATGTTTACATATAATAACACTAAACGATTGCTAAATACATGAACATACATATGGTTTCAGATATTATGTGCATATTCATAAAAACACATGACATCATACATGAAACAATGTGATATGAGCATGAATCTTCCTTTTGAGGGAGTCACTAATTTATGTTAAGCACAAAGGGTAGAAACATCATTGGGATGCTATCATCAAAGGGATGCTATCATCATTGTCCATGAGATGAGAAACATTACAGTATTAATAGCAAAATTACTTCTTCAATAGATATAGCAGGAAAAGCATAAGAGATTTTTTAAAAAAGAAAGAAATAGAGAGTATATTCTTTTTCTAGACTTGCCGTAACAAAATATTGCCTTCTTGATTTCTTAAAGAAGACAAATTTATTTACTTACAGGTCTGAAAGTAATCATGTTGAATTAGGGCAACCACACAAGATCTAATTTTATCTTAACTATTTCTTTAAGGCCCGCTTTCAAATGTATTCACATTTTGAAGTATAGAAATTAGGATTTCAGTGTGCAAGAAAGATAAATACTCCATGATACCACATATATTGGAATTTTTTTAAGTTAATATTCATTTTTCTCCTAAATTATTTTACTGAACTTAAAATAGATTTATTCTTTTGGACCTGTTCTGGGTTTCAAGCTTCTACAAAAGTATACTTTCATACCATGACCATTATCAGTGCCCAAACAGAGAGAAAATAGGACAAAGGTTGCTAGTTGCTGGAGGTATGGGGCAATGGGAATATGTTGGTGAAAAGTAAACATTTTCATATATAAAACATTCTGAGAGTCTAATGAACAACACAGTGACGGTTGCTAATCATATGCTATTAGCGACATATGCTTAGTAGGACTTAATCATTCTCACCACACACACACAGAGACAAGCTAACAGTGTGAGTGACGTGCTATCTTGACCAGGTTTATCTTTCCACAATGCATATTTACATCAAATGATCATAATGTACTTTATACACATATACAATTATATTTAACCCTTATTTCACAGTAAAGTTAGGATGAAAAAAATCAAAGAAGCTCCCATTTGTTTGACTCTGTTGTTATGTTTTAAAAAAAAGAGAGCTAAAAGCAGTTAAAAAGCAGTTCAAATTGAAGAGTAAAGACCAAATATTTGATATTCAAAATAATCAAGAAATGTTTTTCCAAGCCATTCTTCTTTTTTCAGCTATTTATTTGCATCAGGTCAAATATCTTCATATAGTTCTAATGAATAGAACATACTGAATTCAAAATGAGATATGAGAAATTAGAAGTCTTATTTTAGGCAAAACAATGAAAAACTTTACAAAAATGTGAAGTAATGTCATACTTCCCTTTTAAGCAAAATAATAGTCATTTTTGATTAAAGATGTGGAATTTGTTTTAAAATTAACTTAATCAATATTATTTTTAAATAAAGGAGTCAATAGCAAAACAAATTTCTTAGTTTTACTTTATGATAAAGTATCAATAGATATAATCCTATAAAACAAAAGATACTTGGAAACTCAAAAACTTTTAGCAGTATAAATATTCTGATGTCAAATATTTTGGGAACCATATTTTTAGGCAATCAAAGATATTTGGAAATTAAATAATTAACACTGATAAATTGTTGTCAAATATTTTTATTTCTTGAATATCAATCATTTAAAAATCATTTTAACATCAATACCTAAATATTAAAATAAATTTCATATCTATTGCTTGGTTCTGAATACTCAGGAATAAGAACTATTGAGTTATGTAGTAGATGACACACAGACAAAATAAAATGTTTATAGGTTTTTAAATGTAGATGTTGGGTGATATATACCTAACATTTTATTCCAATCCTCTCCCTAGTTTGCATAGCCAAATGTTAAGTATTTTGATTTCTAAGCATAGTAAAACTCTTAGGTTTTGATTACTTCTGCTCTCTATGACCTCATGTCACCTATTTAAGGTTTATATTAATTGACATTTTCCCATCTGTTATCTCCTATCTAGCACAATCCTCTACCTATTATCAAGGCATGTCTATAAAATAAATGAATATTTCTTCTGGATGACTCTGCAGTGTCTGTTTTTCATGTGGCTCACTCTCTGCCTGTTCGTTTTCACTCTGTCTTCCACTCAAAGTTTCTGAAGAAAATTCTGAATTTAACAATTAAAACCCTTTGAAAAGTTTACCTGTTGGGAATTTTTTTTCATCTGTAACCCCATCTGGAAATGATTGTTTTCCAATAAGATGGCCCTGACCAGTCAAAAATATTATGACTAAGGTGGCAGCCTGCCTCACAAACCAAAACTATCTCAAGAATAAACTGCAGTGAGCAGGACCTTTCTATAGTTATTGTACTCAGAGAGGTAAAGGTGGGCTTATGTCTTCAGAATCCCTGTGAAACTTTCCAGTCCCCATATCTGGTGCTTCAGCTTATATAACATGATTTTTTTTTCATTTTGCAATAAAACAATGGATTTATATATAGCTGAAGCTATATATAGTTAAATAGTAGTTGATACTAAAGAATAAGTTCTAATATATGATTCTTTCCTAAAACCAGACTTGACCAAGAAAATAAGTGACAAAAAAGTACTAGACAATTGTAAACAGGAGTAGAAAGTGTTTAAATACTAAGGATAAAGAAATATATACACTCTGACCAAGCACAAAGTTTGTTCCTATAAACAACATGATAGAAATACACACACACACACACACACACACACATAAAATATTTTCCAGAAAGTTATCTATAATTGTAATTCTGTTTACTTAGCTAGATATTGTTTGTACTAATAATAGCATTTGAATTTATTGCTATAAAACACTTCATGAAAAAAGAAATATTCTGATATTATGGACTGCAGGTTCCCGCTTTCAAAAATCCTATGGACAAAACAGTATCATCATTTATCAAGAGAGCTGTGTTATCTCATAGACTTCATCCTTAGCATTGTCAGCAACACAGAGTACATCATCAATCTTTGTTTTGTGAAGTTGGCTCTGTAATATTTTAGAATGAAAAGAATAGTTTTTTTATTCAGCTGTGATGATGAGTAAGTGAATATTTCTTGGTAGCTCAGATATGAGTCTTGTAGAATGGATGTAATGCTGTTGGATTCTGTTTTCATTAATTTATTCATATATTAAATATATATTGAGGATTAGTTATGTCATAGTATGGTATTTGTATTAGATTGCTAAGACTTCCATAATGAAATACTACAGGCTGTGCAACTCAAAGAAAATAAATACACTTTTTCATAGTTTTTGAAGTCTAAAGCAGTTTAAGATCAAAGTGTGAGCAGGTTAGACTTCTCCTGAAGCATCTCTTTGACTTACAGGCAATTGTTGTTTCACTGTATTCTGAAATAGTCCTGTCTCTGCATGCAAATGTTTGGTGTCTCGTTTTGTGACCGAATTTCCTTTCACAAGAATATAAATCATAGCCGATTGAGATCTGTCCTCAGAGATTCTTTTTAACATTATCATTTTAAAGACCTCATCTCCAAATACAGTTACCATCCTTGTGCTATGATTTAAGACTTCAAAATATGAATTTGGGGAGGGATAAACTTATTCCACAATGTTATCATACTAACTATATATAAAATATGTATTACCCCAGCTTCCATAGTGCTTCTGCTTTAATGATGATAGGGTTTTAATTTATGGGTCAATATATTACAAAATATTGTCTGCAATCATGATTATTAAAGAAATATAAATGAACATAATCCCTAATATTTTATTAGAATACAGTTAGTTAATGGTTATTTACCACTATGATTAGTGGCTAGCTAAGGCCTCCTCAACAAGGTAACATCTTATCTAGAAAATGAGGAGAAAAAACCTCTATGTGAACCTGAGAAAGCAGCTTTCTGTCAGGTTTTCAGTTACCAGAGTCATGTGTTCAAGGATATTATCGTAGATTGATTGTGAACACAAAGTACAAAGTACAACTTTGAAACAGTTGGCATAAGCCAAATGACCCACACATTGGAGGTCATTACAGTGGAAGAGTGATAATCTTAAGTCTGAAAAAAAAATCACTGATGGACTGATGGACTGTAAAAATAACAACATATTTGTGTTTTAAAATTTTACTTTTTCATTATATATAAATATATGTTATAAAGGAATGCAGAAAGATTTTATACAGTAGTTCAAAGATACAGTAGTTCAGAGTAAGTAGTAGCAGAAAGGGAAAAAAGTGAATAGAATTAATATTTGATAATCTAATAATATTTGATAATCTAATAATAGATATTTGGAGGAATATAAGCAGTCTTTAGCATTAGTCCATGTGAAAACTTTGAAATATCTGAAATTGCTCTTTCTATTCACAAGCTAAAAAAAAAAAACAAACTCATCTCTCACAGTTTCATTGATGTTGGCAAAACACATGAGACTCTTAGGTTCAGACTATGCAGTTAGTAGATGCTGGCAGAAGACACAAGAATTCTAGGTCAAAGAACATACTCAAGTAGCCAGAGTATCAGCATTTTTTTACAGGGGGACTTGAAATGAGGTGACTCAACCATATGACAGTTATACTTATAATCTAAGATCACCTAAGTCCAACAAGAGTATCCAGTTTGCTGAAAAAGCAGCCTCATGTGTTGTTATAATTTGCACTGAATCCCACGTTCCCAAATAAGTTTATCTAATCCTCTGCTGTTTCATACTCATCATGATGCAGGACATGAGCATGTACAGATGATTCCTAATCATAATAGCAAAGGTCAGTGATTTATTTTCTTGATGCCTTGCATAGCAGCTGAGGGTATTATGAAGAAATAAGACAATACAATGGTCATTTGAAAGTAGTCAACTCTATTTGAAAATAAATTGTACAACATTTGATGGACTTATGTTCTGACCCTTCAGAACACATCAGTTCAAGTTATCAGAAGATTCTTTAATATTTCAAGTCTTCAAGAAATTGGTCATTGATAGATGAGTTCACTGAAGATTGGGTCATGGAATTGCTAGAGGAGCTCACTGAAGATTGAGTCATGGAGATAGTTTGTGTTTGCATTAAAAATATAAATTGACATCAAATTGTAAGTGCCTCTCAGACAGATATCACAAATATTTGATCTTTTATTATTTTCTTCTGAAGTCCAGTTCCTGGCACATCAAATGCACTAGTGAAATGAAAACTAACAGTTTTTTTTTTTTTTTTAATTCCTTCCTGAATTATGGATGTGGGAGAAACAAATGGATATTTTATAAGGCAGACAAGAGTATCCTTAAGGAATAGCATTTGAACAGTATAATGCAGCATTACTGGAAACTGTGCTATTATACCTCTATATAAGTAGAGGTAGAAGAGACCTGTATCTCTTAGCCCAGTCTCAATAGCCACGCTGTTGCAGCAGTAGCTTACACACAAAATTGTTGATCAGCACCAATGACTGTGTTTGGGGTTCCCCCTGCTGGACTTTTTCTTGTTCTTTCATCACTGTCTTCCTAGATCCTCAAGAAGCCCTGACATCTGTCTGATGCTAGCAAATGTTTAGAATTCTTCAGTTAATAAATTCCTGGTCAACATGCCTATTTGACTAGTTACTAATATCTTTCACTATATTCTACTGTTTATGTCACATGCTTAGGACTATCAAAATTGTAGAAATGGGGATCCATTGGGGAGTAGGGAATATTTAATTGTACAACTTCAAGTAAAACTGCTTTAGTATTTTTAGACTGGGTCTCTTTACACAAAATGTGCACAGTAATTGTGAAACTCACAAGCCTATTAATAAATGTATTTTTTTAGACTTTTCTGCTATATGGGTGCATGCTTCTACTTTCTTCATTCTATGAGGTTGTGAGGTTGTGGTTATTGATTGTCCTTAATAAAAGAAAGAAACTGTTCTGATCATTTCAGGTGGAAGACGTTCAGTTCCAGTGTATTATATGAAATCCTTTCCCCTATGCACCCTGAGTGACAAGCAATATTCCTCATGGAGTCTTGGTCAGCCTGCTCTGAAAATAAAGATATCAGTCAATAAAAATGTCAGTCAGAAAATAAAGATTGTGTTCCTCCTGTCCCTCCATACACATTGACTTGAAATAGATACAAATAATTTGTGAAAAATAAACCTGCACTGTATGAATCACTGAGATTTTTGGCTTATTAACCTTGCAACTCAACGTGTGTTATCTAACTTATTCAGCACCAAATACTAAGTGAAAACAATTATTTTGTTTGTTATATTCTAATTCTTTATCAGAATCTACTATTACTGTGTGAAGTAAATGAGGTTACTAGTCCCTAGGAATTTGAGTGACTATTAGTTTCCCTTCATTCTGACTTCATCAAATTATGAGTAAATATCATTTCCACCAAGGGAAAAATAATTGGATCTGCACAGAATCAAGAATATTAGTTTATAACACCTTCAGGGGAGAATTAAATAAGTTAAGAAACATATTTTACTTATACATATTATGCAAATGATCCCATCAAACATCTCCAGGAAATTTGATAGAAACAATGCATGCACAGAAATGAAATGGTTTGCTCTGTCAGTATGGTCTATTCTTTGTTTCCAAACTCTCTGCTTGGAGTTACTGTCTGGAATTTTTAAGACATTTATTTTAATTGATGATGATGATGTTATTGGGGAAATCAATAGTAGAAATATGAATACCAATAAGAAAATATAGTCAGAATCTCTGAATAAGACACAATTTGAGATACTTAAAAGATAGCTAAATAAATAAAAACTAAACAGTTTTTTGATTAAAGGAGTGATGGAATTATGATGTGAATCTTTATTACATGCATCTAAACAGGAGTGAATCTAGATTTTTAAGTCATATATAGTGTTGAAGTCAATGTCACCTAGGTATATAAATAAATGAGGTGGGGGAGAGGAGAATGTGTTTCTACCTACACTTGATGAGTAGAATTAAAGCAATGGTGTGGCAACCAGTGAATGTTCTGGTTATCCATAACTAAGTTAAACAAGCCAACACCATCTCTCACAGCTCAGCTTTAGTTCTTTCACAGAAAGTTAATGTTACCATGAGAGGAAAGAAATACATTTTTTGTTGGCCTTTCTCTTTTTCATATTTTTTTAAAATTTAGTAAAAATAGTTTGATGGCTAATGGTAATTTCATCCTCTATATATTTCATTCAAGACAGGCAGGGGAACTTTCTATTACATCAGCAAAACACACACAAACTTGCTGGTAAATGAGGAGCTGTATCCCTTTCATTCATTCAGAAGTAACTGTTGAGGGATGCATTTTCATAAGATTTTATATTTAGAATTGAATGATTTAATACCCAGCTTTAAGCTAGGAAATGACTGGGTATGGATAAAAACAATGACAGTCATAAATGTTTAGGACTATTGGATACAGTGAGGTGAGAGTCCAGAAGTGAATCAATACATGTAAATTGTTGACCAGTAACCCTTCTACCCACATAAGCAATATGTAGTCTTATTTTCTTGGACACTAGTTTTGTAAAGCTTTCCTGATGAAGTATTGGAATTTTTTTTATTGTTTATAACCTTAGCTTTATGAGTTTTTAAAAAATGTAGCAGGAATCTCAATTCCCATTCCCTGTGGTTAAGAGCTGTGAACACAGGTGATTTCAATTCTCAATGCTATTCTTTCTTCTGTTTTTATTTCCCTTTTAAATTTATCATAGAAAAGAATTTCAACTTTTCTTTGAGTTGTGAACAGTGATGTGTGTGAGAGGTGGTTTACATAAGCTTTTGAAAGTCAACTGATAGCATTTCTTTGAAGTCCAAATTCAATGCTATTGTATTGTTAGCATGACATCAGTCTACAGAAATTGTCAAGCATTCTAAGTGAGGGCTACATATTTTTTTCCAGTGAGTTAATTAAATTTTTACTAGGATATTGTTGCATATAAGATTATGTAATCCTCCTTGTAGAAACCGAACTCTTGGCTATAATTGAAAAAAAACTAAATGTTTTTGAAGTACCCGGCACTTTTTCAAGGTAAGTACTTTATATACAATGTTCTGCATGAGTGAAACTCAGCTCTATTCTCCAACCAAACAATGAGGATAATCAGAACTGACTTCTAATGTCTCAATCAACAATGCTATTACTGATATTTAAAGAGGGGAGGAGACTCTTTACATAAGTGGACATAATTGGTTTTGGATAATATAAGTTCTCGTTTATTATTTTAATATAAAACTGGAAAAGGAATTGGAAAACTTCTAGGAGTGATGAATATGTTATACCTTCGTAATACTGTTCATTAAGAGAACTGTATATACTTAGCAATAGAATTGTAACTAAATCAAATGAATCATATGGATGCAAAGGATGCTTCAATATGCTAGCATCTATGAAAAATGCTTGAATTTCAACTCTAATAGGAGACAGCACAGAGAGAAAGAGATTGCAATCTATTCCTATATTATAGTATTCATTTAATTTAGAAAAGTAACTTGCAATCCAAGAAATCCATGTTAAATGGGTAATTTAATCTCTCATTTGATGCAAAATTTAAGGGTTTTTAAATTTTTGTTGATAAGAACCATTTAGATTCTCAGGTTCTTCCCATCTGGAGCCATGACCTGGTGTGTGAGCACAATAATATCATAGGTGATTCTTTTTATTTGGTAAATTTATGTGTTTTGGCATAGACTTTCAAACATTTTCCTTATGCTATGAAGTTCTTACCAATGCTTACATAGTAATCTAATTTTTTTTTGTTTTTTGTTCTTACCAAGATAGTGGGAGAAAAGGGGAGATATAATTCCAAATAAAATTTTAAGCAAAAAATGCATAAATTAGAATCTCTGGAGAAGTTGAGCAAATTTTATGGATATTCAGATTCTTCTTTCCCTACTTCCTTGTGTTTGCTCATAAGATCTTTCTAATCATCCCATTTATTCTTTAAGTACCTATAAGACTTAGATGCTCACAGGAATCTATTTTCTAGCTATTAGAAAACAGGGAGAAGATGAACAGATCTCCATCTATTTGACATAGAATCTCATTTGATTTTAATAGTATTGGATCTAGAACTTCTGCTGCTTAAAGATTCAGTCTTTTCAAACCCTAGGAATAATGAACTATGATAGAAATTGAGATCTATAACTACATTGACACTTTTAAAAAAATGCAAATTATCTCTGAAAGATCCATCAATTCCTCACTGTCTTTAGACTAAAGGAAAAATATAGTAGCTATACTTCCTGATGAGATTCTGATTTATGACATGAATTTATTTAATAGCTATGTTAAGTTAAACATATCAATTTGAATCATTATATACAGGCTAATCATATAGTTACTTAAAAATTACCACTCATAGTAAGTAGGTAGGTGTTTAAAGGTAATGACTGTAATAAAGCCTATCGGTACAAACTTTTATATCTGGTTTAAGTTACAGATAATCATTTGCTTATGCCATTACTGTATTAAATTGAAGGATGAAACTCCTGAGCAATGCATAAAAACAAAAGAACACTATCGCTACAAACTCCTTGTACAAAAAAAAAAGATAACCTTCAAATTATCTTATAAGTTAATGATGTGTTTTTCATGTGCCTGTCAGTCTCACTAATATCCAGTTAAGTATATTTCTCATTCACTTGATCTGTAATATATGCTGTACTTTGTGTAAACACAGCATGAAGGAGTATTTACCATCAAGTTAATAGAGATCATTTAGCTGGCCATGATACAGGGGTGTTTTCCATTTGTTATCAGCACACACTGGAACACATCAGGTGTGAAGTTCATAATTTGAAGCTCAAGAGTAATTTCCAATAGATATACATCATACACATTTGTCAGTTTAATATGATATTTCCATAATGATAAATTACTAATATGAGATAAACAAAACAAATTGTAGCCACCAGCAGAAGCTACCGTATATTAGTCAAAAGCACACTAGCATGTATTCTCAATATTTCAACAGTGTATAAAAAGTTGCGGATAATAATGTATAATAATATTGAACATATGTAAAGGCATATTTGTAGCACATACATCTAATAGTAATATAATAAGTGTTAGTTTGATTTTTGATATTTTTTTCAAGTTTTTTGATTTAGAAATATCGTGAAAATAAAGAATTTGTAATATCTCATGTCCAAACTTCCTATTATTAACATCATACATTAATGTTATAATTATCATAATGTATGAATGTTTATTGATAATTATTATCAAATCAGTCCACAACTTTTTTGGATTTCCTTAGTTTTCACTTGTAATTAAAGTGGGCTAAATCCACCCTCCTCCTACTAGCTTCTGTGGCTGCCACCTGTGCTTTTGTTTTCCTCCCAGGCTTCTTTACTACTAGTGTTATCGAAAAAAGCACTTGTGAGTATAAGCACAGGGTATGCGCACCTTTGATTACGGAAACCTGGGCCAAAAGGATATGAAGCGTGGGGCATGTGCATATGGAAATATGAACACCTATGCCAAGAAGTGAGAAACTGGGGGAGGCAGAGGAGCCAGAGAGTAAGCATGGGAATTGTATTGAATATTTCCAGCTCCATCTAGAAAAGGCATCTCTACCAGAATTTCTGGTTTCTTGTAATGGACAATAAGAGTGTTTTAAACCAAGATCTGGGTGCTAGGTATTCTTGTGGTTATTGGGATATCATTGCTTCCCAGGACTTCTTAGCAGAGAAAGCAAAGAATTAATTGTGTGTATACTAACTTCTATCTTTGCAAATGTTATCAACATAACCTTATATAACCATTTGTATCTTTATTAAGTAACCGTGAGTTCTTATTAAAATGTTCCTCTTGCCCATTTCCTATGTATCTTTCTTATCTCCTCCTTTCACCTAAGAATTCTCTTAGTGACAAGCCTGAATTCTACCAACCATCATTCATTTTGCTAATTTCTTTATTCTAACAAAAACGTACAGTGTAATTAAAGTTGTTAAACTATATCTCAGCGAGAAACACCTGCCATACAGTGCTTATGTGCAGATAATTTGCCTTTATTATAACAGCCTCCATTTTCAAAGTGCTTAAGTCAGCATCTTCACCCATCTACCTGCTTCAGTGAGGTTGATTCATTCATTTATGATAGTTTGTCTCATCACATTCTGCTTCCTAGCAGGAATTACCAAATTTCTAATTTCTTTTAATTGTTTGCATAAATGTTTACTCTCTGAATTACAACATTCTAAGGATATAGAGAAATTCATATCATAAAAATATAACCATATCATAAAATAATTTCAAAACTTTAAATTATCCCATTTATTTAGATTTATAGATGTTCCTCCCCCAAACCCATAGAAGTGCTGATTAGTTCGCTATCTATATATTTTTACATTTGACAGAAACTGATTTAACTGGAGTCATACAGTGTGCAGTATTTTGATTGTATTTTTTTCACTTGCCAAGTATGCATATAAACTCCTTCTGTGTCTTATTCCGTCTTGAAAGTCTGTTTTTTTTTATCTTGTTGAGTAATATTATACTGCATGAAATACTAAAGTTTAGCTACTCACCTATTGAAGAACATCTTGATGCTTTCAGTTTTCCACGATTTTGAATAAAGCTGCAATAAATATTTATATGCAGGTTTTTGTCTGGATATACATTTTCAAATCAATTGGAAATACCTAGAAGTGAAGTTGTTGGATCATATAATAAAATTATGTTTAGCATGATAAGAACTGCCAAAATCTCTTCTAGTGTGAATGTAACATTTTGCATTCCCACCTTCAGTGACTAAGAATTTCAGCTATTCTGCAACTATCCCAGAAACTGATTGGTAATTCTGAAGATTTTAGACATTTTACTAAGTATGGAAAGACACTACATAGCTATTTTAATTTTAGGTTCTCTAGTGATAAATGCTTGAATATAGTTTGTATACTTGTTTTCCGTACTTAATTGCTGCCTGTATATATTTTGTAAGACTCTATCTATTTAAATATTTTTCCCATTTATAATATTTCATTTTTGTATTCCAGATTTGTTAATTTGCATCTGCTTTCTCTCTTCTTAGTGAGATTCACTGGAGGGTTGTCAGTTTTCTTGGTCTTAAGAAATAACCAACTTTTGTTTATGCTAATTTCCTACATTGTGTTACTGTTTTCAATTTCATTGATTACTTGCTTTAATTTTTATTACTTCTTTGTAGTTTCTGCTTGCTTTAGGTTTAGCATTCTCCTTTTTAAATAATTTCCTACAGTGAATGCTGAGGCTATTTATCTTAATGTTATTGTCATCTCCATTATATGTGTTTATTATGATAAATATTCCCTTAGGCATTGCTTTTGCTGTACTTCGCAAATGTTAAAAAACATTTCATGTTGATGATGAATCTAAGTTAGCCGGAACTCAGTTTTGTTTGTTTGTTTGTTTGTTTTTTGTTTTTTTTTTATAAATACTAGTAAATGGGCCTGAGATTGCAGAAAAGGGTTGACAAACTGTTCTGTTAAAGGTCAAACAGTAAATAAATCAGATTTTGTAGCCACACTATTTTAGTTGGATCGACTATTTTGGTTGCATAGTGTAAACCTGAAAAGAATGAGTTTTATGTGTCTTGATAAAATTTTATTTATGGGTGCTTCAATCTTACATCAGGTTCATGTATAATGGAATGTTGATTTTTATTCAGACATTCAAAAAATGCAAAAAAAACGTTTTATCTGGGTTACATACAAATAGCCAGCAGACCAGATTTACCAAAATGTGTTAAAAATGATGACAAGAATATGGGTAAGGTTGGTAATAATAAATCATGATTCAGTCTCTAATCTGTTAAATTAGTTTGTGTTGGTTTTAACTTTCATATGCGATGCTATTTTTAGCTTTTATTTTTTTTTTCACAACTTACCTGTACATTCAATCTGCTTTTGCTGAGAATTTTTTTTTATGACTTTCTGGGATTCCCTTTTGAAAGCACTTTTTCAGAGAGTTTAGGAAATTGATTAGTTTTTGTAAAACCAAAAATCTCACCCTTGTCCTTCAAATGTAAGCTTTTTTCTTGTATATAAAAAGGTAGGCCATTATTTGTCCTTACAACTTTGACGATGTTTTTACTCTCTTCTGGTTAAAGTAGGTTTTGACCTTTACACAGAAGATAAAATAATCATCTTTTCCCCTGCTCTCTTCATTGTTGATCCAAAAACTATGATCATATGAGAGAATGTAAAAACATCTTAAGTAGTCACATGTGTGAAAAAGGTTTCAATTGCTCCAATATAATGTGAAGGCCATGCAATCTTAGGAGACAGATGAAAAGTTTTAGAAATCCTTGAACAAAGGTAGTTTGGTGCCAATTATGAACAAGAATATGTTTTTGAGTATTTTATTCTTTTGAGATTTCTAAAGGTATAGGTTTAAACTACATATAAAAATGTGAAGTTTTCTCTCGGCAATAGTCTGAACAGTGTTAATTTTCATGCAAGTAAGTAAATGGTAATTATAAACAATGCTTGATTCTCAGAACCAGAAGAAATTCTCTATAAATCTGAACTGAAATTTTAAGAGAAGTCCAGATATTGTTGGTCCTTGATTTGTTCTCCTGCACTGAAGAACTCATTTAAAAGTAGTTCTGGATAAGGGGTAAAACTATCTGGATAAGGGGTAAAACTATCTGGATAAGGGGTAAAACTAGTTTAGTTTTATATTCTCACAATCCTGTCTGCTTTTACTGAGGATTTATATATAAAATATTGAAATATGAAACTGCTATAAAAAATTGAGAAAAAAAATAATCAAAATTCAGGCACTCGGGAGAACATTTATATGCATGTTGGTGGTTAAAGGGCAGATTTGGAAATAATATATTACCTTCTCACACACTAATGCCACTCAAGGGATAAAGAAAATAAGACATCAGCTTAAGGTATGAAAGATGCTCCCTTATGAAATCTGTACTAATTACCAATATATGCTGTTGAGATGGATAAATATCATTACATAAACATCATTTTATGCTACATAGTAAAAACTATCTTTTTCTCAAACAGGTTTTTGTTATTTTTTTTTATTGCTATCATATTGCCTGCACTGGGTTTTATCTACTTTTCCAATTTCATACATAATCTATTTTACTGGTTAAACATTGTTATTTTAATAGCTGACATTTTATCTACTGTTTCCGACTGGAAGTTTTATTTCTATTATTTGGCAAGGTGAATATGTCTACATGTTTAATAATATGTGAACCAACTACTGAGAATTTTGGCAAACTGATAATAGTTAGAGAGCATTATTATTATTATTTTTGCATTTGACTTTCCCCACCTGATATTTGAATAACCTTGAGAGTTTGCCAAATCAGTGTGGATAACACAATATGGGAAATTAAGATGCTATTATGCCTGCCAGATACAGGGAGGAAATACCTTTATAAAATAGAAAAAAATAGAATTAATAAACATCTAATCTACATCAATAAATTAGAAAGATGGGCAAAATAAAGGAGACAAGAAATGTCTTTTAAGACATACTTATCTATTTTTTGGACCTTCCCTGTAAGCATATTTTTAATTAGAGACTTGGCTTTTGCCATTATAAAGGAAATCTGACAGCTATGCCCCTAATCTGGAACTTCCCTACCTGCAACCACACAAAATTTATCAGCTTCTGCAATGTGAAAGCAGAAGAAGCTTGCTTCTTATTCTTTGATATCAACAATTTAGAATAGACAGGAAAAGCAAGGCAAATATGTTGTGTGTAGGTTGAAATTTTATCATAATGACATTAAAGCTACACCAAATTTCAAATGTCAGTAGACACCTTTTATTCTTAAAGACCAGGAGAAAAAAATTCTCATTTTGAGGGGGTGGGGGTCTTTTTCAATATTGAGGTAACATTTAATTACAAAGTTGAATATGATTTAGAGGTATAGAATCTCCCCTTTCAGATACTGTTGCTCCACAGCATCCACGACCCACCACAGAAGTACCCACTGTCCATCACTACAGTTCATGGTGCTCCCTCCCCAGACTTTTTCTTTCCTGTTCTCCTCTGTAGGCCTCAGTTATGCAGTCAGATTTCTGGGGGTGTTTTTAGTTCGGCTTAGCAGAACTATTATGAATATATGTTAGACTTTGTCAAGGAGCAAAAAGCAAACTGCTCCTGACTTTAAATCCTAGGAGGTTTATTTTAATTAAATGCAAAATTGTTATGAAAGCATTTGCCTATAAAACTTGGTGTAAAGAACACTTAAAAATCAAACAAAGAAATTAACTTTCTAGATACATGATTTTCATAGTATAATACGCTAATATAAAAACATTCAATTATTTGCATATTTATGCATATTCATATTTAAGTACAAACACTGCTATAATACCTGTTTACTAAATAGTTATTTTTCCAACATGTTAAATTAAGACACAGCATAGGAGTGAAAAGCAGATCAAGGATATGACCTTCAGGTCATTCTTCAAAAATTCTGTTTGAATAAAATGACCATAGTACATATTTTTCAGTTAAATAAAATGGTCCAGGTAAAAGATAAGTAGTGCTATGTAGCCTATGAATACCCGATAAATGTCAAGCCTCTCTAATTAAGTTGAGAGAGAGAGAGACTTTCAAAGGAATTTTGGATTTGGGCTATTTGCAACAATGCTGAATGGACTATAAGCATGAATGTGTTTTAAGGACACTTTTATTAAAATTTTCTAGTTTGAGCTTAAAGAGACTCTGATTCAATGAGATATAAGATGGCTCAAGGGACTGCAGCAATCTTTGGCAGGAAGTAGACAGAAGAAACAGCACAGCTGCCAAAGAAGGTATATTCCCCAACTCCCTTTTCAAATCTGGTCAGGGAGAATAGCAGAAAAGAAGTATTCAATATGTGCAGCCAAAATGTATTCAAAATTATATGAAGAGTGAAGAATAGAATACCTAATCTCCGGGGGGAAGAACCATGGCCCAATCAAAAAACATATTCTACCTGAAGAAGAAAATGACTTTCCAACATTTGTCCTGCTGGCTGAATTTCAAAATGTTTATGAGTCAAAGACATCCTATGTGATTCCCCTCATGAACCTTTCTTAATATGATCATTTATAATTGTCCTTCTGTCTCTTTTCCATTGAAGGAATCATGTGAAACATGAGATTTGTGTTTGTTTTAGTTCTTGGTTTTCTGAATCAAGAGACACTAATTTCAGAAATGAGTTGATACAGATGATTTTAATTACATCCTTTGTTTTAACTGAATATTATGATTGAATGAAACCTTGGGGAGATGTTTTGAAAAAGGATGAATGTAGTTTTGATAAGTGAGCAGGAAGGGGGCAAATATTTAAGACCAGCAGACTGTGGTGGGTTGTTTATTTGCTCATAATTTGCATTTCCTGCCTCTCTATGCCATGCTTTTCTGACCCCACAGAATTGGTAATGGACATGTAACCTGCTTAGGCCACTAGAATGCAGACATAATTGGATGTGAGAGTTCTAAGCAGAAGCTTTGAGAGTCCATCTACATATATATTTGCACAACATTTTCCTCCTCTTCATTATAAGACCAGTAGCTACCAAATATATAAATACACACACTAATATATATATATATATATATATATATATATATTACCCTGAAAATAAACATTTTTCTCCCCTCTGACACAAGGACAGATAGTTTACACTGACCGGAAGTTCAGTGTAAATCATCGCAGAAGTTCCCACATCCCAGTTCATCCCCCTTCAGGGCCCATGTTATGAGAACCAGGAAGCCTAGCAGTGCTAGTGAATTTCTTTTATCACAGGAGTGCAATCCTGAAAATAGATATCAGGCAGATTTCATAGAAGTGAAATTGTTGTCCCAGAAAACATCTCCCCTTTTGACAAAGGGGAAATAAATCTGTACAAAGAGTAATTTGTTCCCAGAGTAATTTACCTTCTTTGGAATATAAATAATGACTCCATGGCTATTGCTTCACCAGTCCCCATCTTCTGATATGCAAATTTACTTAAGAAGTGAACAGACTTAGCTGGGTGTGGTGGCCGCCCCTGTAGTACAAGTGCTGGAAGGCAAGAGGCCTGGGATTGCTTGAGTTTGTGGGTTCGAGACTGCCCTGGGTAATATAACAAGACCTGGTCTTGAAAAAAGCAGCCGGGTGCAGTGGCAGGCGCCTGTAATTCCAGCTACCTAGGAGGCTGAGGCTGGGGATTGCTTGAGTCCGAGGGATCAGGACTACCCCAGGCTAACATAGTGAGACCTAGTCTCAAAAAAAAAAAAAAAAAAAAAGAGAAGGGAACAGACTTTTTCCTCTACTTCTGCTTTTTTTTTTTACTTCAATTTTAAATCTAGATCCCAGTCTTGTGCTCTAAAAAGATGAACTGAACCGAGCTGACCCTAAAGAATTTTTTTCCATTTCTTCACTTAGGCCTGCACCCTGGAATTGGAAATAGGGAGACCTAAAGCCAAGGCAAGCTTCACTGGGCCCAGAGTATAAAGGAAGCTGTCCACAAACTTCACGTCACATGACCAAGAAATAACTGTTCTTCTAAAATCTTGAGATCTTGAGTTGCTTTATAGGCATATGTCAACCTAAACATTCAGGAGGCAATTTAAAAATAAATACACATATTTGGGTCCAAAATTGGCAAATGAAGATACACAGAAAACCTAAAATGTAATCCAGAGAAGGACATATCAAGGGTTTTTGTGGAAGGAAAATAAGAAGATGAAGTATGCAAAGTTGATTAGTGTTAACAGACTTAACCTATTCTCTCTATGTGTAATTGGTTTCAGATTCTCTAGAAAGGATTAAAGGAAAACAGCATTCTGTCTTTCAGCCAAAAATCCATAATTAACATTTCTTTTTGGATGAATTCTAAAACTGTTGCTGCTTGATGGTTTCTTAAAATAATTGCTTTTGGCACAGTTCAAGACTTCAGGTAGTGTAATTTCTCTATAATAACTCTCTGGTCCTATCTTGAAAATATACCTTTATTGATGTCAGCTTTCACAACTATAATACTGTCTAAGCTGAAATGAATCTTTGCAAAATTTTTCTCTCACTCCTGAAAATTGACTAGCATTGAGTAAAAAAAAAAAAGTTAAAATTGTGCAGTAGTTTAAAAAAAGTTTTTTTATTTAAGTCTGTTGTTGTAGAGGAAAAAATATCTCAGTATAGAATGGGGCTCAAATATGAATATGACAAGAAAAGTGAAATTTATAGCTAGAGTACAAGATGAATGGTAACTAGTGGATGGAAAATTACAAGTAGGGTAGGGTAATTCCTTGTTAAATGAATCTAAAGGGAGTCTTTCTTAAGGCAGGACAGGGCAATTAGACCTGCTACATCATAACCATCTTAAGAAATTTGGTCAGATATTAAAGGTGATGAGAGAGTCTAAATGTAATCATTTTTCATCACCAATTATAGGGGTAACAGCAAGCTCACCAATCTGTGTAGGTTCCTTATAGCTTCAGCAATTACATAGACAGGAGACAGGGCCAGGACCACAGTCTGGGGAGTGGGAGTAGGGTGTTGAGAAGCAGGTGAGCCGTCCAGTCTTCAGGAATCTTCATACTCTTTCTCTTGGCTCTCTCACACTTGCTCTCTATCTCTCAAGCTCTCTCATGCTCATGTGTGCTCTCTCTTGTGTTCTCTGAACCCCGTTATCATTTCACTCCTAGGCCCAGTGTATACACTTACACATGCACTTACACATGTGTGCACACTTACACATGCACTTACACGTGTGCCTACCCACTGACCTGCACAATCATGGAAAAGACACAATAGCCCAGGTTCTGGTTATGCAGGCTAAGGGGGAAAAGCCTGACTAAACTCACTTACCCTGGAGTAAGGGTGGGGAGTTATGAATAAATTGACAAGGGGATTCATGCTAAAATTAGACTATATAAAGGACTGAAAGTACTGAAACTGAAGAAGGAGGATTCAGATGAGACTAAAGATTGCTCAAAGTAAGATTGCCAGATTCTAAAAATAGGTCCATGCAAATAAACTCTCCTTCTAGTATTGCTCTAGAATGACTTAATGCTTGAAGCAAAACACATTAAAGCTTATATCAAAATTCCTATTTTTTTGAATAAGCAAAGACAACATGATTTCAAGATTATATTGTAGATAAAATGTACATAAAACAAAAAATTCATTGTTTACTGTTAAGGAAATAATTGTCATTTTAATTATTTAATATTTTTGTATGTTTGCTAAGATCTTAGAACAAAGCCTGTTAACTGTAGAAAATTTTTTAAAAAATGACAAGGAACTGAGAGATGGGATGGGACTTCACTGCATTTTTCCTGCTTGACAGTCCCCTTCTATATGACATATCCATTTCATTTTTTATACAGAAATGATGTGTTCTCTCTTGAGATAATATTTCCTGAGAAGGATCAGTCAAGAAGAAGACAGTTTGAAGTCTGTTGGTCTTTTATTATTGATACAAATTCTTAATTTAAAGCCAAAGAAAAAAATGACAGAAAGACTTCTGAGAAAACTGGAATGAAGGGGAAAGAAATTTTAGTTTTTGCACATTGCTTGTGAGAGGGTAAGTAGAAAATACACTTTTAAAATTATTTGTCACTATTAGCTAAAGCTAAATATATTCATGTCTGATTTTTCACTCTCAGAGGAACTTGGTAAATATTTGCACCAAGTGACATTACAAAATATTCATATCTGTGTATCATATGAATTGAATTGACATATCCATTGAATATAAATAGAGCAATTGAGATAGGCTGACAAAAGTTCAATTAAAAATAAACACTGATGAAAGCACTGATAAACAGACAAGCAAAAGGCATGGATAGATAAAATGGTTGCTGAGAAGCCCTGCTTAAATTCAAATTTACAGGTGATTCTGATACCATTTCTCTGAAAAATGGAATACATACAGGTTTCAAATTTAAGTCAATCTGATATGCTTATGGACTCCTTGCTCAAAATTCTGAAGCTTTTACCTGATTTTGGCTAGAGAAGACTTTGAAGTCTTTCTGAGAAGTAATCTGTAATCTTCCATCCCTGCTGATGAGCACATAGGAAGAATTCTCTGGACAGGTTCATGAGCTTTCGGTGTCAGTCTCCCACATCTTTCAAGAGTGATCTTAGAAATCTTTTACCTTTTGCTGTAATTTGCATTGTATGCTTATATTTTTAATATGGATTTTCCCCAATAAAATCATATTGTGGTTATATGCAAATCACTTAAAAAGCATAAGTGAAACCTTCCCACTCAGTAAAATTACTACTCTTAAAATTCAAATATGGTAAAATAGCTTGTTCTACTTAAAGCAAAAGTATGAACACAACACAAGTAGTCATCAATAGTAAATACATTTTTTAAGAATTGTTTTGGTAAAGTGGGCACAGTGGCACGTGTCTTTAAGTGTCAGTCTATGGAGCATAGCTAGGACTGGGGATCACAGTTCAAGACCCGCCTGGGGCAAAATAGTGAGACCTGTTCCCAAAAAATAGCTGGCTGGGCATGGTGGCATGTGCCTGTAATCCCAGCTACCAGAGAAACTGAGGCTACGGATTGTTTGAGTCTGTTGTACTCCAGGCAATGTGAGCCTGCGATTCCATGGGCAAAAATAGCAACACTAGTCACAAAAAATGAAAGAAAAGAATAGGAAAGATGAACAGACAGAAAGAAAGAAGGAAGGAAGGAAGGAAGGAAGGAAGGAAGGAAGGAAGGAAGGAAGGAAGGAAGGAAGGAAGGAAGGAAGGAAGGAAGGAAGGAAGGAAGGAAGGAAGGAAGGAAGGAAGGAAGGAAATAACTGCTTTTGCAATAGAAAATATAATGGCAATGAAACTAGATGGATTTTACAATGTTATTGAGTAAATCTTAGTACCTTAGATTTGATTTCATTTGTATGAAGTATTCAAACAAGAGAAACTAATCAAGCAGTAGAAATCAGAGTAACAGTTACTTCCAGAGAAAACTGTGGAAAATTTACTTATGTGTGCATGATGAAACTTCTGGAATGCCTGTTCTAGGTACTTGTATCCTGGTATATGGATGTGCTTACTTTAAAATCATTTGTGTCTTTCTATATTGATGATTCATTTCTTTCCTCTGTATCAACATTAACAAAAAATAATTTATGAAAAATGAAACTCAGAAAAATTCCCCATAGGTAGTTAACCAAGGCCAAAGCAGCCATGTGATATATAGGAAATAAAATTTTACCAGAAGTTTCTGAAGTATTTCAGTATTTTATGGTCCAAAAACAAACAAACAAACATGTTGGAATAGCATATAACTTCAGTCAGAAATAATCAACAAAATAAGTAGAAACTCTATAGCTAGTTCAAAATTTAAAGAGATAAGAATGTTAGTACTTTAGTCCATATTTCACAGTGAGTCAGTTGTTTGATAATTTTTCTCTCTTGATAGGATTATAATATGAAACTGGTAGTATTTTACTCTAAGTATATTTCTGGAGGATAGTGAACAGAAAATTATTCTAACAAATAATTGATTTTCAAAATTGGTGCTTGGGAGAATACTTTTGAGTATTAGAAACAATGCATTTAATGTTTTCAGGTAACATTTTGAATATTATTTTATCTTTTCAGAAAGAAAAGGTATTACCTATCATTATAGTACTGAATTACTTTCTGTTTCATTTGTCTAAGTAAAGATATTATGTGAAAACTCATTTTTAATAACAATAAACTGAACAAAATACAAAAAAAAGCAACTACTTGACATCACTAAGGAATAACCAAGTATAATAAAACCCTAAGTATTTGGAATAAGGGAATAATATTGAGTTTTCTATTTCATAGCTTTTAGTTCAAGGACAGGCTACTGACTATAGTATGAACCGTGTTACTTGGTTAAAATTCAATAGAAAATCAATAGCCCTTCTGCCCTTAAGAAGTAGAGGAAAATGTTCAGTTTAGATCAACCAAACAATGGAAATTGGATGAGTAGAGGGATCTGAAAGGATGAGAGTCATTGAAAGCTAGTCTGAAAATCTATCTGTAAGTTTTGTCCAAATCCAAAAACCTGAGTGATTTCTGTACAATGCATGCTTGCTTTCAAGTTGTCCACTTAGTTCAATTCAAAGAAAAGAACTGATATCTGTACTGCTTGAAAGAAGTTGAGAGCTAAAGTCCTACCAATCTAATTGACTGATAAAACAAGATAAAAAGGGGAGTCTTTAAGGAATACAAAACATTATAATAGGATATAACACATTATTACTAAGCATAAAAAGCATGAGGAAAATGTGGCAAATTCTTAAGAAAAAAGACATTCTTTGGCGACTGAACTTGTACTAACTTAGATATTAGAATTGGTAGATTAGGAAAAAGAAAGATATGCTAATAGCAAATAAAAAGTATTTGCAGCATACAAATATATGCTCTAAAAAAGTGAACATACTAGAATTGAAGACTCTAATTCCTGTTCTAGAACCATGTATTGTCTAAAGAAGAGAACTAAAATCACAATGAAGGTAAGAATGACAATGAAGGTAAGAATCAATGAGGATACAGTTATATCAACACAAAAAATACAACACAATCAATAAAAAGTATGTAAAATGTAAACTGCCACAGGAATTAATGAAAACTATCATATATCAACATCAAATTTTAATATTTTATAAATTATTACATATTATATATATGCAATCATATATATATATATGTAGTGGGATGGCAGAAGAATAGATATTGGGGGAAATTTATTTTTAGTCTTAGCTTGTACTTTTGCAATATGATGAGGATTTTAATCTTGAAGGTTATGAAGATCCAAACAATACAAATACAAAATAAATGCAGTACAATACAAAATAAATACAAATAAAATCATATTTGAGCACATCATGATTCAAAGTACTAAAAACAAACAAAAATACAGAAATAAGTCAGAAAAGTTTGTCATATGTAAAGAACACATTAAATTCTGTTGATTTATGTAGAAATATGGCTATGGCAACTTTAAGAATGAACATGGAATAAAAACAGTCAAGAATAAAAGAAGAGGTTGATTATTCACTGCTATCTGACTTACACTAGGAGACAAAAATAAAAAAGATGCTTTCTTTAAGCAAATGAAATTAAATGAACAGGAAATGATAAATATCTGGGGCAATATTTTAACTTGATACTAAATTCTTTTAAGGTAAGGATCATGATTTTTAAATGCAGTGGAATGATTTTTAAATGCAGTGGAAACAATGATGAATTATTAAGCTGTTCATGGTTTATCATTTAGCATAATCTATTAAATGTATGACAGCGTCTCTCTCGCTGTTATGTAACTGCACTTGAAAAGAAAGAACTACTTATAGTTAAACTGTGCCTCACAGCATGTGCACCGTTTCTGGTACATAGCTCATATTTAATAAATGCTTGTTAATATTTTGACACTTTACAGTCTCCAATAAATTTTTAAAACAAATGTTCTCGTTTTGTCACTGCAAAAATCAAGCAAGGTCAGCGTTACATCTTGTACTTTAGAGGTAAGTAGAAATGTAGAGAGAAAAAGTTGATATGCCCACCATTACCCTATGTAAAGTGCATAGTATGTTTGAGTGTGAACTAGAGAACTTATTCATCTGCTCTACCTTTAATAATATATGGTCAAAAAATAAATGCTCTGGATGTATTTCTAGATCTAAAATTAGTCACAACGAATTAATTCTGACTACATCCACAGATTTAGATCTTAAGATTTTTTTTAATGTATTAAAAAATTATGGCTCAATATAGCATGTACTTTTTCACTGAATAGTTACTAATCATTGCATGGTAGAAATTTTGTATCATAGATAAAATTTTGATCACTTTAAGTTTATTCTACTTTCCCAAAATAAATGAAAATGACCTTCATCATTTTGTATTCTCCTGCTTTTTTTTAATTAATGTTGTTCTCATTAAGCACTAAAATGTATCCTAAGTCTAATTTAACTCTTTAATAAAACTTTTCAAATATTAATCTGGCTTCATTATTAATAGAAAGAAAATATATGCTTTTCAAACTTTTAGCCATATTTTGAAATTAAATAACTTAATTTAAAGAGATTCTTGGTCATCTTGGTTCAGTTTTTAATATTGCCTAGCATGGCATTCATCCACAGATTAATAAACTTGTCCATGATCCACATAAAATGTTCCATACTCATTGGCTTCTTCTTACATTAAAACATTATTGAACTGATTTTAAAAAGTAGTTGTTAACAAGATAGAAATTTAATAATTCTTTAGCTCTACCTTTGCTAATCGCTACCTAAGCATATTTTCTTTTTTATATCACCTGGGATTCTTCAACATCATTTACATATTCCAAAATCATGTCCCCACTGAATGATATAATTACTGCTCTATTTGCTATCAAATCATAAGGATGAAACAGTCATAAATCTAGAAATTTCAATAGAAGAAAGCTTATTTAAGAAATCTTTCCAAAGATTTGTGATTGAAAGTTTATAACCAATTTGTCCAATCTTATTTAAGCTCAAATTTATATCAATGTGCATTTCTTGGCAGTGAATATATATCAAGGAAGCAGCAGTAATACGTGATTCTAACCTCAAGAGAAAATAGCTTTGGGATCTTCTGGCTTATCAAAATGAAAAACTAGACATATAATAATGTATTAAAGATAAACCCACAGGCAGAAGATTAGTCTGATTGTCCATTCTCTCTGATATCATTTTAAAACTTTTGTAAAATGCTTAAAGAGAAGAAAACTAGCTTTTCAGACTGACCAAAAGACAACTATACAAACTCAGTATATATCAAATAATTTATTTATATATAGACATGGGTTTTTGTAGTAACTTTCTCAGAAAATGGATATAAAACTATCCAAATGGTTGCAATTACACTTGGATCCCGTTACAGACGTGAAGCACAAAATAAGTAAATTGGTGTGTCTTTCCTCTGAATACCCAAATGGCATGTATTTAGTATTCACCTATAGAGACAACAGAGCATTTTCTATATGGAATAATGCATATTAATAATAGTTAAATACTAACTGTGACATTCTGTCTTCACTATTTCAGGGGGGGAAATGACAGCATATAGCTACCATGTGTTTTAAAAATAAACTCTATAAAGGTTGTCACACATAATTTTGTCCATGAGATTATAGAATGTATGTCCTTGTGCTAATAGACAAACTTTCACTTTGTATAAACACATTTGTTTAAAATATATATACAATCCCTTTATACTATGCATTTTATGATTTTACGCAGAATAGGTACGTGCCTTTTATATAATGAACACAATGTTTTGAGAGTTACAGGATTGTATCTGGCAGTCAAAAATAACTTTTTTTTCATATATCATATCAGCTTATTTTGACAGCTGTAGTAATAGAGTCAAAGGTTTGATAAGTCCGTGGGTTATATCCTCATCAAGTACACAGTTTTTGCTTCCCAGTGGATTTAGTGTCATTTCAATCAGAAAAGTGCCCCCAGACAAATAGAGTAATGAATTAGGGATATCATTTTTACCCTTTTCTTCTACTAGAAAGAGCCTGGGAAAAGCTGGAAACAGAAAAAATAGGAACTATAATGAAAAGAGTGGTAGTAAAAATCATCTACCTCACCTAATGCTTGTGATGTGGCTGGAAACAAGCTTTCCTGGAAATAAGGAGCTGTAATTAATGAATGGCAGACTTTTAATACTAGAAAAGCTTCCATAAACTATGCATGAGATAAATAATCAATAAAAGTTTACAATTTATCTCTTTAATTTGCTATATTCATTGTATATACACTTTGAACATAAAGTGGATTCAATTGTTTATACACTAGTAGAGAAAATGATAAATTCAGCATTTTCAGAGACTTGGTTTTAAATAGGAACTACTTTTTTTGTTAAAAAAATAGAATGGGTTCATTTCAGTAACTTAAAGAGTGTTGACACGTAAACTTTGTTAGGATAGAGCTTGCTTATGATTTTAGAAAAAAATTATGTCTTATGTTCACATTAAGTAGTTGTTAAATATTTCTTAGTAAATGCTTTGTCAGGCAAGAATAGCAAGAAATTCTCAGGGATTTTTAATATCAATGAAACAAAGAAACTTGTTGAAAAATAATGTAGTTTTGTTTATGACATGAAGTAGGAAATCACAGAAAAGGTTAATGATGCCTTATCCTGTGCTAGTTTCATAACATCCTTGTAAAAATCAACAGACACACTCACTCACACACACAAACCCATCTTCTCACTGTCTCAGCATGATTGGTGTTCTACCTTGTTCTGGATACTTTATTATGCCTGGTTTCATTATGCTCTATGTGTTCAAGCTGCATCTAGAGGATAACTAATTAACTTCCACCTGTTAGAAATCAACACATACATTTTCAGTTGTGACAATCCCAGAATATGTCCAGATACTCCCACAAATTCTCAAGGGGAAAAAATACCTTGTGGATAAGAACCACTGGCACAAGTGTACTCCTCATATACACACCCAATTTTATGCACATGCACACAAAACATACATGATTTTCCAGCATGTTCCATATATCACATATGCACATACCATATTTTCCCAAATTCACATCCATATAACCACACACACAAATGACACACCACTAAATTCACACCCACATATACATATCATATTCTGTATATAACCAGTCCCACACATAAACATTTCTAGTTAGTTTGATTATTAAAATGTATTTATCAATTCATCACACATTGATTCAGTGTCTCTTGTCCTAAGTTAAAGGTTTTGTCTCAGGAACTTACAATTTATTGCTACGTTGAGTCAACATGTGGTTCTACAAAATTTAAGGAAAATACAGAGTAGGTAGAAATAATTTTGTTATAAAATAATTAAGTCAATACATTATAGTAAAGTTATGCCTACAAAGATTCTGTAAAGGAAATAAAATGCATCGTGAATCTGTTTAAGATAATATATATGACGAAAAGTCTTTGCCTTTTCTCTCCATTTTGACTTTGAATGTTAAGGCTGTAAACCTGCAAATTATACTAGTAATATAACTTAGAAAATACATTTTTCAGATAAGAGATTTGTATTTTAGTGTCATTATCACATTAATTCAACACCAATTTAAATATTGGAATGCAGGCTAATCAATGAATTATTGCAAAACTTATTTGATAAATTAAAATTAATGTTGATACATTACTCCTCTTAATCATTAAGTGATTAAGCATGTTGGTTGCTTCATATTCTTATTACTTTGATGTTTATATTAAATTGTATATTTTGTAAATACTTCTGGTAGCTATATTCTCTAATGTATGAATATACACCACAGGGCATGCTATTATATAGAAATTCTATAATTATATTAGCTTTAATTATCCAGATGTTTGATCATGACTCTCTTAACATTTATTTAAAACTATATACTAAAAATTCCTTTAGTCATGTGGTCACCATTTCACTTATGTTTAGTGATCATCAAATACATAAAAATATGTACACTACATATTATATTATTTTTATATAACTGTATATTGCTGATAATTTGTGTTATTTGAATGTTCATACAAGTAAACTATTTTATATGAGTATCTAGAGAAGTAAAAACTTTAATGTGAAAAATAACAAAAATATAGTATAAAAAGAGATCTTATTTTCTATATGTAATTTTTCCATTTTCTAAGCGATTTATTATAACCCTAAGAGATATTTATACTTTAGAAAGCATACTCATTAGGTTGGAAGCATTTTTCTAAATAATGTATAATATTTATGGTAGGTTAAATAATAGTACCTGAATATGTCCTTGTACTATTACCATAAACCTGTGAAGATGTTAACAATAGGGACTTTACAAGAATGATTGAATTAAAGATTTTTAGATTATGTATTAACACATATAATTCAGGTGGTCCTGATGCAATCCAAAGGATCCTTATAAAATAAAAACAAATATGAGGGCTGAAGTAGGGAAAGTTTTGAAAATGCTTTACCACTGGTCTTGCAGATGGAAAAAGGGGTCATAAGCCAAAGAATGAAAGGAATCAGTTCTAGAAGCTGGAAATGACTAGGAAATAAATATTCCTCTGTCATCTCTGGAGGGACCATGGCCTTGCTGGCATATTGGATTCAGTTTAGGGAAACCCATTTGGATATCAGCCTCCAGAGATGTCATATTATAAATCAGTATTGTTTGAAGCCTCTATGAGTGACAATTTGCTATAGTGACAATAGGAAAATAATACATATTATTTCTGCAAATTAAAATGCAGAGTATTTTTGTTTTAAAATTAAATTTTTTAAATATATTAAAAATAGAGCAATACTTCTTACAGTTCTGACTTTTTATAATTTAAAACTTAATTTGTTATGGTTTGCTATTCGACATAAAGTGCTAGGATCAGTTATTTTTTCTTGCTTAGCTATAACTGCAAATAATCACATAAGACTCTTTAATTCAATGTAAAAGCAAAATTAGCCTATGAAGAAAAAAATGTGTTGTTTACTGCAGAGATGTGAAAAGAGTTTTTAAAAAGAAATTCAGTATTCAAACACACACACACATATATGTATATATATATATATTAGATTCAGAAAATATATTCATGGATACTTTCCCTGATACAACACATACAAATAATATACAGGTATCTATTGAATAATCAAGTATCTGCTTCCTTTTAATGTTTTCAGGACAAAATTTCACACCATCTCTTTAATTGAACAGGGTTTTCCTTTTCACACAATCCTTTTATGCTGAGGCTACTGTCAGTGATTCCTTCTCCCTAAGTCCAGTTTAATCTGTGACAGGTCTATATCCTGAACCAGTGGCATAGATTTACACTATCCTGCCAGTTTGAAACACTGCACTTCTATCTCCATGGTCACACCTTTTAAAACTCAATGAGTTTCCAGTTTTATTAGCTTCACTTCATTCTTTGGTTGTATGAATCTGTTGAACTCTAGACAGTTGTTGAATATCTATGAAGAAAGTACTGCAATTTTAGATTTATAGGATATGTAGTGTTGTCATAAATTCTGGTTCATTTTACAGAGAAAATAACTTTCAGGTGATAGGATATATGGAGAAGTTTGACTTATTATGCATCTATCAGCTTATATTCTATTTAATATACATATGCCTGTATATTTACATGTAAATGTACCTTCTTTTCTTTTTAAATTTTTGGATATTTACATATGTATTCAAATATATTTTATATTTTTTACAAAATAGTGTAGTACAATTTTAGCTTTATGTATTTTGAAAATGAGTCAAAAGAAAAAAAAACTTTTTGCAAAAAGACACATGTAAAACTCTAAATTACTTAAACATTGTCCAAAACTTTTCTCAACATTGTCCAAAGTCCTTTCCCCAGATTGTCTAAAAATCCTCAGTCCCTCAGTCCTGAGCATCTCACCAACATCAGACACAAGTCAAACAAAGCAAAACAAAGTCCAACACGGAGTTCACATCTCCAAACTCCCTAACTTCCTTTAACAGGCACACTCAAAACCTGGGCCAGCCAAAGGCTGCAGGCCCCAAGGCCTTGGCCACATGGCCAAGCTCACATGGCTCACATATTCATCCCACAAAATGACAAAATCCAAACCTGAATCCTTTTCTTTGTTCCAACCCTCTTTATATATCCTCCTTTCTGTTTTTTTGCCTTGCAGGAACAGCTCCTGAATTATCACATTACAAGGAAAAAACCTGTTTTACTTCTTCCTCCCTCTTGTATCTTTCTGAAAGGAAATTCTAATCAAGGCCATTCTCATATTTTAGCATATCTTCCTTAAAATCTGTAATCTTAAACAAGAGACAATGACACCTGGGGGAGTAGGTGGCCCCTATCAATTCCTCAAATAATACCTGTAATTGATTGTAGATTGTTCTGTAATTTTTAGCAGGGATTTCTAATAATTCATATTTATCCTCAAAATAATGGGCACTAACAATTCTGAAAGCCAAATAATCAACTTTTAATAATTTTTAAATATGTGCATAGCTGGTCAATCTTGATCTCGGATATTGGACTTGAGATAAGATTAGTTAGAACTTGCCTGGTGAGAGGTATTTCAGTATCACATTCCAATTTAATGTTAAATAAAATAATGATCAAAATAAAAGATTTATCTTAAACATTTCAGGGTAATGTATTTTGCAACAACAAAACATAAATACAATTACTAACAGCTGAACATTTTTCATTACTGAAAGTACTCTGTAATCACAATTGTAATCATTCCACACAAATACCTCTTGTATTTTTAATTACTTCTGGTGCAGTATCATCTAGCAATCTTTAATGCTATAAAGAATACACAATCAGTTATTTCTCTTTCTTCTTCACTATTCCTAAAAATGTTCAGATATTCCTCCATTTACTTTTATTCCATGGATAATCCTTATTACTATACATTACCTTCAATTTCCTTATGCCATTCTCAGTTCATCATCCAGCTATATATTAAACTCCCAATCCTGGAGCAACTACTTGCAAATGGAATCTTCTCAAAATGTTTTTCATCTGGAAAAATCAATTCCATACACACACACACACACACACACACACACACACACACACAAAGAATTTCAGATTCAATTTTCACTTCATACTTGCTCCCACATTTCATATACCATACATCAATAAAAACTGTGGGTTTTGAAATATATTCAGAGGCAGTAAAACTTGTTCCAGATGTTTGCAACTCTGTCTTTCAAGTCTGAGTAAATGTCCCCAAGATAAGATAATTATCATGAAATTTACTAGGAAAATGGATACCTTAGTAATTCCCTGCTCATTCTGTAGGACTCAAATGAAGTAAGAGTTTCCCACTGTCCTACTGTAAATGAAGGTTTAGAGGCTAAATAGTAGGAGTTAGAATCAAAACAAGTCACCAAACTATTTTCCTAAAGTTTTCTCATTCTGCCCTGGATGGAAGATGAAGAGAATTTTTCATGAAAATGAAACACTTCCCAGCTGATGAGCCATTTTTCAGTGACTAATGAGGAGCTAAGTGCAGAAGTAGTTGGAAGCAGGATGCAACAAGATGGGAGCAAATCAGTCCCTAGCTTCTGTGCTGGTGGAAATCATCTGGACTGGTAATCAAGATATCTGATGGCTATTCCATAAATTCTCCATCCTCAGGCATCTGATTACTTTTTATTTGAATGACCTTTTCTCAAATTAGCTCCAATATACAGACATTGAAAGTAAATAGTGATTCTCAGGGACCAGGAAAAGGGGGTCAAAAGATGCTATTGTTTAATGGTCTTGGATGATGAATAAGTTTTGGACATGAATAGTGGTGATATCATACAACAATGCAAATGCATTTAATGCTAGTGAAATAATTGTGCACTTAAAATGATAAAATGTCAAATTTTATGCATATTTTATCACAATAGAAATAAGAAACTTTAACAGATTTCTGACAGCTTCTCTCTCCTCCTCCTGGGCTAAAAGTTAATTTGGCTAATAAAATTTGCCATTGCCATAATGAAAGCATATCCTTTGGCCACCCATTGAATTATAATTGCTAGGAAAAAAGATGGCTAGCTGTATGAAAAGCATAGATGTGATCACTTGACTTACTGACAAATTTGAAATTGATATATTTTAAATATTATGGCTAAATATAAAAAGTACACATATATGCACATATTTATTTCATTAGATACTGAAAAGTTAACTCTACTTCTTATGATACTACAAATATATATAAAAATTCATAAGTCTGGAATATTATCTCTTAGAATCTCTAGAAGGGACAAAGTGAATTATGGACATTTTGATTTTAGTCACTAAGACCCATTTTAGTCTTCAGATGTCTAGAGTTGTAAGGAAATAGACTTGTGTTGTTATAAGTCTATTCTAGCAGTAGTAGGTAATCTATTTTAAGAGTAATAGCAAATGAATACACATTGTATCCAAACATGTTAAAATAAATGTTAATTGACTTTAAACATCAAAAGACTCTTCATGTAATATGATAGTGGTGCAAGATAGTTATTGGAAAAATCTTGTTTGAAAGATAAAGACAGAGAATAAGATAAGAAGAGTTAAACTATACATTTGTTTGACTCCAAGAAAGGAAAATGGACAAGAATTAAGAATATAGGAGGAAGATTCTCAGATGTCAGAGCAGCTTTTCAAAAAGTCATGATTATACCAGTCACCACTGCAGGGTAGCAGTTCACAGAGCATCATGGGAGGAGAAAAGAGGTCACAACTCAAATGAGTTCCAGTAATGAAAACCTAGAGGGACTGAATCATGAGCTTCTCAAATCAGGCAGCTCAAGGGGGTGCTGCCCCAAATCATTAGGCAGTCCTGCTTTTATTGGGGGCAAACAAAAGATAAGATTCAAAGAAAGCAGAGACTAGCAGGGGATGCACATATAGGTGGGGGATGCTTGGACTGCATTCACCATGGCTGATCTGGGGGGCCATAGTGTTATCTTTAGCTACATCTAACATGCTGCTTTCAGCATGTAGTTTCTCGCTCTAGGATTCTGCCCCAACAGATTCATATCTTTGTTTCCTGTTAGGGGTGAAAGACGCAGGATAGACAAGGTACAGAGCAAACACACATTTCCACACACCAGTAAGAAACAATGAGGAATAAAAAGGAGTTCCACCTCAGAAATGGTCATCTCCTGTGCCCACACTGTGTAGGCATTGTTGGGGCGTCATTGCCTGAAAGCAAGCCTTGCCTACCTTCTGCAGTGGCTCTTTCTAATATCACATCTCCTCAACTCATTAGAGAGCTGAGTATTATACTTCTCTGGCTCTTACTACTCTTTTCAATTGATTGCAAATATTTATTTTTGGTTACTGTGTCAAAATCAGAAAGTGGCAGTTGGTTAATATTTTGTTATGGTGTGGTATCTGAAACCCTACTAAAAAAATTCTGCTGTGCTACATTAAAGTTCGTGAATCTATCTTGCACTTAGAAAACATTTTGTTATTCATGTATGATTTGGTAAAATGCATTGGTCATTTGGGAAATACCAGTTCACTGAATTATGTATATTTTCAAATACTGACACATTTTATTGTAAAACGTTTAATTTAAAATATTATAGATGTTATATCATCATCTATCTCATCAGGAAAGTTGAGTATTATAAAGCCGTCAAAGTCACAATGGTGAATATAAGTTTCCTACTTTTGGAATAAGATAATGAATCTGTATAGACAGAATAGGAAGGTTATGAAAGTGGTGGTCATTGACAACGAATGTTGTCAGCTACATTTTTCCATGAAGTGACAAGTTCTCTTCATTTCTTTTTTTAAAAAATTGTCTACGAGATGCTCATCTCCAAATAATCAGTGTATCTGTCAATTTTAAAAAATGGTTTTCATACAAAACACAGTTGAGATTGCATATCAAACATTGTACATGTGTTTTCTAAAACAAAAAACAAAAAGTTGGCAGACATAGCAGAACTGCATTACAATATCTTCTAACTAGGGCAGGTACATACAATATCAAAAATATAGTGCTTGGTCAATATCTTATCCTATCAATATCAATCTTACATAAAAGTTTTGTTTAATTTTTTAACTTTGCATGCATGACGGCAAAGAAGTTCATAGTATTATCAGTATAATAACTGGGGTGACATTTTGTTTCTGGCTAAGAAAACATTATTTTACCTACCATTGCTTTTGTGCTCTGAATGAAACGTCAATAAAATGAAAAAAAAAAAAAAAAAACCAACTATCAACTTAATAGCTTTTTAAAACCTTGCAGACATATAAAAGTCCTGACTCTGTGGAGTATGTGGACTATGTTTTGGAAACCAGTGGCCTAAAATGCACAGTTCTCCAACTGAAGACTTGAACTCCTAACTTTTAAAACTTTTTAGAGCTGTTTTTTAGCAAACAGAATTCAGTTTCCTCATGTAAGTTAATTTCTACTTAACTTCAACAAATGTAGTCAAGTGCACTACATCCCTGTCTCCCTGTTCGTAAATCACTTCTGCCATAAGTCATTTAGTGAATCTATTTTGTTGGAGTCACCATATTTTCTATTAACTTTCATTTTTATTTTGCTTCACTATTTGAAATAAATGCAACACCACTACTCAACTTACTTAGTTTCCAACCTTTACTTCTACTGAATATGCAAACTAACTATCTCAAGATTCCTATGGTTTCCTGCCAGAAAGTGCCTTTGACCACTGCAGCATTTTAAGCCTATATGGTTTCCTGCCAGAAAGTGCCTTTGACCATGCAGCATTTTAAGCCTAAACAGCTCCATTTCTGGCCAACCCTAACTGGTTGGAAATTTGACCATTAGGGATGAGTAACTTCGGGTGCTTTATTGGAAAACTATTAGCCTTTCTCCTCCTCTCTTTCTGTGCACATTAACCCTATTAAAATTCATTCACATTTTTGTCTTTGTTCTCACGAATGATCGGACATGCTAACATGTGCTGTTTTGGTCTCAGATGCTAGAAATAATGTCAAATATAAGACTTCTCCTGGAAGTAAGCAGCTTTCTCCAGACTATGAAGGCAACATACTGGCCTCTAGTATTTTCAGATTCATTAGTCAGGTAGATGCTTTTAACAGATTTCCTATTCTTATAAACTTAGGTTTCAACCCATTTTAAGCATCCAGAAAACAGACATCAGAGAAACATGATGCTGTCATATCTGAACTCCACAATGCCCTGCTATCCCTGAGAAAGGAAGGGTTTTGACTATCCTTTTTTCTTTCTATAGAGTTCCTTTTGTGACATTTAGTCTTTTCTTTTTAATTTATGTTGCAATTTTCACATTGGCCAAAATTTCACATTGTGGTTAAATGTTAAACTTTCTTTTTGACAAGTCTTAGCTTTCAGGACCATTTGCATTCGGGAATGCTACAAACTTTATTTCATCTTTTTTTCCAGTTTTATTAAGAAATACTTGATATTCACCCTATATGCAATTAAGATTTATAGCATAATGGTTTGATTAACATACAGAGTGAAATGACTACTTCAATATGTTTTGTTAATATCTCATACATATTATATTTAAAAGTGGAAATTTTATTGATACTTAAAGCTGAATATTAATCTTATCTTTTTCTTTTAATTTTTCTCATAAGAAGCTGAGTCTCCCTGAGTAAATAGTTGTCTTTGACAGAATGTGGAGAGTATAGTAAAGTAAACCAAAATAATTAAGCACAATTATGCATTTGTAAATAATAGACTCCCTGAGCTATAACGTTTGAACCATTACAAGCAAATTGCTAGAGCATAGCAAACTCTTGGTTTTTAGCCCTTAGATACTTTCTCACTCTGAATAAATGGGCTTTCTCACACCTGTTTTCAGATAATAATTTATACATTCTTCTTAATATAACCTGATGATTTTGTACTCACATACTTTTCTTTTGGTTACTAAAAATTATAGCTTATTTGGTTACTAAAGATTATTAAAAATAGTTGTCTTCTATTTCCTAGGCAACTTTTCTTTCCCAATGCACTTGGTATTTAGATATTTTATCATTTTCCTCTCTAAGATAATGTTTTAAAAATTACATAAAGGCATGGAAATCTTTTTCAGATTATTTTAAGTAACATTTGCAAAATGTGTATTTCAAGATAACCTCTCTTACTAATTCTTATTTTCAAGAATAGATACCAAGAGAGATCCATGCTCATTCTATTTCAAAGGGGGAATTACTGAATCTTGAGAAAAAAGAAGAAACACATTTTTATTTAAGGTTTTTGTAACATTCACTTTCTAAAACTCAGATAATTTATGCCACTATTTTATAATAAAAAAAATCTAGTGGGCTTTAGACAATTCTTTGTCTATGCTACACACTCAATTCAGGAGAATTCCATCAAGTATAATATAAAAGTAGTTGAAACTTGTATTGATTTTTCATTGGCTTTTGACTCTGTGGGCAGAAACCAGTTACTATCTAATCTATACTAACTCAATATAAAATGCTGGCTAATAACCTTTGTCTCAACTCTGAATTAATAACACCTTGAGATTCATGGATGATAGAACAGCTGATCTTCAACTTTGATCCTGAGAAACTGAATGAAAATCTTAATGAGAAAAAAAGAGGTGCCAGAATCATACCAGTCCATTTTTTCCCTGTATATATTATTTGAAAACTTTTTTTTAATTTTATAGTTATTTCCTGTATTGCACTGTAAATATCTCAACATAAAAAAATGCTGTCTTCATTTTTTTTCTTTTTTTTTAATTTAGAAAGTTGAATGATGCAATTCTTAAGAAAACTCTTCTGTCAACTAGTATAGTTTTTGCCACTGATAAAACATCAGAGAATTGATATAAAATTTAGAAATGGATAGCTATTACCCAAATTGGTTACTCTTTCACATTTACTCATTGATGACAGTTTGTCATGGGAGTTTGAGAAATAAGGACTTTTCTAATTCTCGCCTACAGGAGTCATTGGAAAACTGAAAAAGAAAACAAACAAACAAACAAACAAAACCTAACTAGTTGTGCAGTCATTTATAAAATTAGGAGACTCACACTGGCAGATGTTAGAAGATTTAAGAGTAGATAATTATAGATAAAGGAATTTTCTGTTAAAGACAGCTAACCAATTCTCTGCCCTGTTAGGAAATTAGTTTGCTGGCCTTGGTCATTTTAATTTTCCACTAAATGTTAGACATTTTGATAGTGGACAACTTACTGAAGCATTTTTCATCCACACCCACACACTCCAAGTTTCCTAACTATAGAATTTCTGATTTTAAACAATATTGACTGTTGTGAGGACATGCCTTTGGTGATGACTGGTTGCTACAAGTAAAATTACAGAAGTACAAAAACTTAGATTTTTGGACATGCTCCATTAATAACATTTAATTGTCAAAAAAATATGTGCTCTAATTCTTACACTATAAATTTAAAATGTATGGTCTAGGTGAGAGCATTAGAGAGAAATATAAAAATTGGGTTGCTTGTTCACTGAATTCTTTTCTTTACAACTATTGTTTTGCCACTGAAAATTCTTTAAATTGCTCAAATTTGATACTAACCTAGAAAATTCCAAATAGCACATGCAACTATCCTACCTGTAAATCTAATTCTCATCTTTCTAACTCATATGTCTAAGAAGGCTAAAATAATAGAATCCTAGAAGAAACAAAATAAAAATTCAGAAGTCTTGTAAAAAATTTAATTGTTAACATTCCATTCATTTTTAAATTCCAACAAGTAGGACAGGTACAAAACTGTTTGAATCCCATGGACTAGAGCGTTATTTTATCAACATGCTAATGAAAAAAATTCTCATGGTTTTCTGGACCTTCTGAAATAACACCATATGTCCATTGTTTGACATATAAAAATTAAAGCATTATATGAGAAATAGGATCAATTAAATGCTTATATACTAGCTTCAAATGAAATGTTGATAGAAGTAATAATAATTGTAGCTTTTTTATTGTCATTATTCAGTGACCATATTGTGCATTGATTCATGTGAATTGATTCATGATAACTATTCATGATATTCTTTCCTTAGTGGACTATTTTCAGTGTTTCTGAAATTTCCTCTGCATATTTTATATGGAGAATCTACTTTATTTTTTTTAACATTCTGTGTATTGTATCTCATATCTCCCTGTTATTAGGGAATACAAGCTCCATATAATCTAGTGGATGCTCAAGCATATGGTAGTATCATAAATTGCCAGTTAAATGAATATATTAAGTATGTAAAGACATGCATATATTGTTTTTCATTTTTTAATAACATGCCAAAAGTTTGTTAGGGAAGTTAAATATGCTATATAGAGTGATTAGGAGTTTTTTGGCATAAAGGAAAAACATACCTAATTCCTTAATATTGAAAAACATTGTTACTACTGCATTTTCAAGTTTAAAGTACAAAAACTTTTACTTTGGAAATATATAGAAGATGAAAAAAGAAGATGCTTTTCAGAGCACTTACTAAAGGAAAGCCATTATTTTGGATAATTCCACAAATTAAATTTACATGAGTGAGTTAATTAAATGAAATAAAAAACGTAGTACCATGTCAGCAAAATATGGCAGTTTTTGACATCATAGTAAAAGGGTCAATAAAACAAGAAAGGGTGTCATTCTTTGCCAAATTAAACACATGTTCCTATAGGAACAGAAAAAAAAAATGTTTTGCCAGTCATTTATACCAGTTGATATGACTGTAAAATATAATTTAAGTATATAAGTAATCTTTCCAAGTTTTATTAGTTTATATACTATGTATTTTTAATATACTAATCTTACATATACCAGTCTTCAGCAAAATGATTTTCACATTTTCTAGGACTCAATGAGTAGATGAAAGCTGAAAATGAACTGAAATTATTAAAATGAGAAAAAATCAGCTATATTCAAGTCAAGCAGATTTGTGTTGTTAGTAAAATTTTTAAATTTTTGTGTGAGGTTTTTTGAATCTTACATTGAATTAGGCTGAAATACGTATGAAGATTATAAAAAAGGACAAACAAATCTGACATGTATTTTTTCAAACCTCATGAAGCATATCAATAGATTACGACAAGCCCTTATTAGACATTACTTACTCAACCATATACTATTGCCATCCTAAATAGCAGTCAATAATACAGAACCTATGTGTTGGATATTTCATAGAACAAGCCCAGGGCATAGGAAGCTAGAAAATGCAAAGTAGGTTAGTTGTGAGTAAACTATGAGGAATAAAATAAAAATGTGATGCTTTCCAGTATGCCACTTCCTTATTAGGGTTCAAAGTTTTGTTGAACTGTAGCCCTGCTCATATTAAATAGTTATTAAAATAATAGATATTTGTTATCATAAATCTCTAAAAGAAAACTAGTCCAACCTATTTTCCAAAAAATTTCACGTAAGAAAACATTTGCTTCATAAAGATTCCTTAATTTCATACTTTTTTAAAATTTTAGTATTATAATAATCACAAATTACTTATAATAAATATGTCTAATGTAATTTTAGGGACTAGAACTAAAATAATTTTCATATTCTAAAGGTACACACAGAAAATTTGCTAAAAACTTTCAAACCTGAATTTATAAAGAAAAATAAAAATTGTGTCACATTATAGCTTAAGTTATGCCTATTTCAATTATAGTAGTTACTTTCATGACAGGAATTAGTTTTTATATGCGTCTTTGCAAATAATTAGTCCTATATCAATGGTCACAAACATTATCCTTGATATCTCTGTATTGAACATAGTGATTGATACATTATATAAAAATTATGCTGTGTATATAACTTTGACATCAAAGGTTTTAATCCCTGTAAATTCTACTTTTATAGTTTCAAAAATAAGGCATAAAGTTACTGAAACAAATAAAAACACATAGAGAACTATAATTTTATGTTCCTAAGATAAAGCTATTTTACATTAATTCTCAATCAGGAATGATGTTGTCTTATTTATAAAATATCCAAATAAAAATTTAAATGTTAGTGAGACTAAAATAAGTGCCTTATTTTACCTAATCTGTATTCAGTCAAAACACTAATAAATCCTGCTCCATTTTCAGTGTACATTGAGAACCATTGTTTATTACTCTTTTATACAATTAAAAATTATTGACCATTCATCTTCTAAGATTTAGTTTCATTGTAATGTACCTATTTATAAAAATAAATAAGCCATGTGTTGAATTAATACCAATGGGGTTGCTGTGTCTTTATATTAAAGGTACATTAGTATCTAGTTAACCCAGCATCATTTAAGAGAATGCCATGATATTTGATACATAACAACAGAGGCAACAAAATCATCAGTATCTACTCAGAGTCCAACCTCAAATGGCAAGATAGATGAAAGAGCATAGCAAATAAGATAGTCTACAGTGTTCATAGCATAGCAATTTGAACCTCAAAGCATTCAATATGCAGAGCTTCAGATAAAGAGGCAGGCTCACTGAGGGGTGGAAGCAGGAAACAGTGGAGAGCCTCAGGAATGAAATTCCACTGGACAGAGCTCAATCTAATTCCAGTGGGAAAGAGATCCTGAAAGAACAGGAACCCCAGAACCACTGTACTACTGAAGCAGATACTTAGATCTTTGTTTGATATTCATGACTATAGCTGAAAAGTGTCAATTGATTCCACAACTTGAGTCAGAGTTTTGAGATTCTATTTCTGGAGACTTGAGGGCAAAATGTGGGGAAATAGAAGTAGGTAAGGGAGCTGGTGATTATTAAATGTATTCCCTAGTATATTTACAATGTCTGAATTTTCTGAGTCTCTGACAAACTCTTAATTTGTGTTACTTTAAAAATATTAATCAACAGGATGTATTTTTTTTTCCAGAACACATTTTAAAATACTCAATGATTAAGATGTAAAGATTAAGTATATTGAAAGGCCACTATGAGATTTAGAACCAGGATAAATCCAGAAAATTGAAGATAGCATGCCAGTTATTTTCAGAGATCAGAATTTCTAAATGTTCAGGTTTTGTGTCATTTGTGATATAATAATATTCATTCTTTTGTTGTATGATTACTTTGGGATCCGGTAATATTATGGAAGTCAGCTCAAGAAAATACTTATTTATAATAAACCATGTTAATTGTTGAAGCATGTTCTAAATTCATGTCACATGGAGAAGTTCTTACCTCAATATAAGTGCTTTTGAAAGTTTGTTTTATCAAAAAAATTAATCACATTTCTTGATATGAAGACTGTAGTGCTTATGTATAAATAAAAATATCTCCTTGATTGGGTAAAATTAAACCAAGTTTGTGTCTATCTAATCACAGATATCAGAGTACAGGAATTTGCATTAATCATATTTAATTTTTGAATTTAAATAAGAGCTTATGTAAAGTCATGAGCTCAAGGTTGTTTAAAATAACTAATTTGATGATATTAATGTTTACTTCCCAGACATTTTGTAACTCTGCTATTCCAAGAACTCATATACCTTAAAATTTATTCTTGCATATTTTCAACTCTACAGTTTACTGAAATGGGTATGCTAAATTGTGTTATTTCCATCCTAAGTATTGCTCTGTGAAATGAATGTGGTGCATAATTATGGAAATGACACTGGTAATTAGTTCACAGTAGCAGCAGAGCCTACAAATGCTAATTTTTAATACATGGTTCAATTCAAAGTTTTCAATATTATTTTATATTTCTTTATTCATTATAGTATTTAAATTAACAAAATGTATTTATAATCACTATAGTTAGGACTAATTTACAGATCTTAGGAAAAGATAGTGAAGAGAACTACCTTTATGGTCAACACTTTCTGAAATTCTGGCTTCCTGGAAAATTACTAAAAACTTCTGTAAACTTGTGTACACTTATTGACATTAAGCAGTAGTGCTTTGTTAGCTCAACACAAATCACAAGAGACTGAGTATGGGCAAATGATGCCAAATAACATAATGCATTGGTTATTCTTTTGGGCAAGTGTACTTTCTTCAGCTAGATATCAATGTGCTTTTGCTGTGTCCTGTTTTGTTTTTTAAGTCTTGTCTTAGACCTATTTGCTAATTAGACCTGCAAAGAACACTATTTTATTCTGAGGTAATTATTACTCAGGTTTTATGGATACAATGATAACATCATCCTTTTGTATTTTAAATTCTGATATTTGCTTTAAACTACACAGTAAACATTTTCAACAAATTGATGATTCTTCAATCACAGTTCTTAGATCTCAGTAGATTTCAAAGAATTGATTGAAGTGGAAAAAATAAATACCTTATATAAATTCAACTATTAAGGTCAGCTCAGAAGTTGTTGAGATTTATGTTTTAAATATTTTGTATCATCTGCTCAAATGCATTGAAATATTTGGATTATAGTTTTTTTCAATGCTCTTACTAGGCCCTTTGATTAGTTTAATTCATTGATATTATAATCAACATAAGATTCACTTTTCTTTTAATCAAAATAAGACCCATAACTTGTAGAGATCAACAGATTGGCCTGAAGAAATCCATGAAATATCTGATTCCCCCCAAAAAACTTTGTAGTAACAGCACCTGTAGATTTCTTTTTAAGAACAAGTTTTCATAGCTTTTCTCAGATTCTCAGAAGTTTATGACATATAAAATAATAATACAATATAAATGTTGCTTCTAATATAAATATCTGTAACTGAATTTCTGCTTTAGATACAAAATATATTTCACCATGCAAAATATTTTATTCCAAATCAGCCATGCATCCAATTTAATGTTATGTTAATATAGCATAACCTTGATTTGAAACAAATTCAATTAACCAATTTACAGAAATTTACTTTGTCATCTCTATAGAATAACATATTGTTGATAACGTTTCCATCCTCTCAGTGCTAGAGAAGACAATGTGAGCAGCAGTTAATAGTTTTTCACATTTTCATTGACATATGACATTTTGGGCTGGGCATGGTGGTACAGGCCTGTAAGCAACAGTCTAGGAAGCCACGGCCTGGGCCAGGGATCGCAGATCGAGTCCTGCTGGGGGCACGTGCCAAGACCTAGTTCCAAAAAAATAATGCTGGGCATGGTGGCACGTGCCTGTAATCCTAGCTACCTGGGAAGCTGAGGCTGGGGATTGCTTGAGTTCATTTTACTCCGGGCAATGTGACCCTGTGATTCCACAGGCAAAAATACCGAGACCTAGTCTCAAAAAAAAAAAAATATATATATATATAAGACATTTTGAGTAGTAGCAAGAAGAGGAACATAATAGTAAGGAGAATCATTTCACATTTGAGCAAAATTCATAGATTTTTCTCCCATTTCCCTCATATTAGTCTTTTCTCCTTCATTAGAAGAGTTATACATATAGGGGGACATAACTATGTCAATTCAATATTCTTGCTAATTATCATCAAGGAAAATTTGTATCATGCCTATCAATCAGCAGGATTTCACAAATTATTTTTTATATTCAACATATATTTTTTGATCACCTGAAGGCTTTATTTCTGGTTTTATTTTATTCATGCTAAGTCTTAGATTTTTACTAAATTGAATTTATGTAATGTATCATACTATTTTTCAAAGGGGTGATTATAAATTTTAATAGTTATGATTATATTTTATAGCTTTCCATGTAGATGCATTCACAAATAAACAAAATATTCTTTTAACCATGGGTACAAGAGAAATTGCCCTTGTGGGGCATATGACTTGCCACATGAAAGCCAAACATTTAGGTAGATTACAGTTATAAAATTACATAGAAATCATTTTTTGGACTATTATTATGAACTCAATTTAATGCTTTATAAGAGCAAAATTGAATTAGATTGTTTTTGCCTGGAGAGGCACTAAACAAATACATGGTATGTGAAGACTGGAGTTATGCTGCCACAAGGCAGGCTTTTTTATCTGAAGCTTGAGGCTTGGAGCGAGCCAAAAGCAAACACTACTTCCTTCAGAGGGAACAATGTCTACCAACATCTTAATTTTAGCCTTCTGACTTCCATAACTATGTAACAATAGATTTCTGTTGTTCTAAGTCACCCAGTTGGTGGTACTTTGCTTCTGAAATTTATAAGGTGGTTCAATAGAAGTCATATAATACAGGGTGTCATATTCTAAAGAGAGGTCTATGTAGTAGAGAGTAAAGACAAAGTATTGTATTCATATTTGTAATACAACACAGTGTTACTGTATAGTTTCACTATCTCATGTCCCAGGCAATTAGTATATAATGCTAAAATCAATGTCTACTTCTAATTATGGTTTTAACTGTCCTCAGGTATAAATCACTTTGTGACCAAACTTCCCATTGAGCTGCTTTTAGGAAGCATAGTTCAGAAAAGGTTCAGTTATAGGGAATTGTTCAATCATTCAACACACACATTCACAGTCTTTCATTATATTTAAGAGCAGGTTTCTTTGTATACACTTGAAAGTCTAAATCAGCAAATAGCTTAAAGTTACTTCTACCACATGATCAAAACAAGTCAAAAAATCAGGCAAGATGCAGATTTTTTCACTTCCTGATTTTGGAGTACACTTATCATGTGAAGATGCTTGAACTGATCTACAGAGTAGTGAGAAACATGACATGGATAGCCATTGTCATTCCAGTCAGGTTTCACTTGAAATGAGTCCATGTGGGGAAAAACATTCCCTCCACCCCTGTCAACCATTGGTCTCCAGAAGGGCAAGTCATCTGAGATCATCTGACTGGAGTTTAGTCTAGATGAGAGTAACTCAATGAAAACAAGATCATGATCTAAGTGAATTGTAGTTATTTCAAGTTATTTGGCTTTAGGTTGTTTGACGTTTCATGTAAAACTTGGTTTAAAAGTGGGATGTTGTTGTAAAGTAAAATAATAATAAAATTAAGGCATGTGTCATTACCTTTGGAGAAGACAAAGAAGACAACAAGCAACAATTTACCAACCCATCAAGACAATTTCTTGCTTTACTACATTTTCACTCTATGGTAACTAATGAATGATGTGAATGATAGGTTTTATTAGATGTTATGCCTTCTAGTTTATGCCACCTATGCTACAAAATATAAAAAAAATAGTCAAATTCTCATGTGGCAGGTTGGCAAACAAGTGTGTACAATAAGTGACTTTGACTGACGAGATAGTCAGATTAAATTGCAAGTAGGTATTTGGTTTTATTAACTGTGAATGATAGAGGCAAGAGAGATGGTACAAAAGAAACCAGTTTGCAAGCAGAATTGAGAAACCAGGTAGAAGAAACTGACTTGTTAGGTTGGAAAAATAAAACTCTCTTTCAACCTTGGCCCTCTGAGCTACAAAAATATTCTCAAATATAAGGCTTGGAGTCAAAGATCAAAACAAGAGTGGCTGCAAGATTCTTAAGAACTCCAAAAGACTTAAGGCAGTGCCTGACACAAAACCAACCACACTAAACAAAAACCTAAATAAAAGGAGCTCAAAGATATTATAGGGATTCTTCTGCAGCAGCTTGACAAGCACTTGAAAGTGAGGAAAGACAGTGTGGAAAAGATTGTGGATATGATTTTGGGACATGAAATGCTAAAATTTCTGACACATATACATCCCACAAAGAGGTCATTGCAGTTGTATTGGAAAACAAACCAAAAAAAAGTACCAATTTGTTATAAGAGGAATTATAATTGCTCCAATTACCAGAAGACTTCAGGATTCATAACTTTCTAAAGGTTAACAAAATGACTTAGATTCTACAAATATGGCCATTTCTTTAAAAAAAAAAGGGGGGGGGGATGTTTCAGAGGTCAGATCAAAAACTGAGAGAACAGAACCTATTTTATTTGCTAAGATATTAGATCTTATATGTTCATACCAAAAAATAAAAAAGGAAGAACGAAAAAAAGTAGCTATGGGATGGGTATTTTAACTTGAATGTGATGCATTGAATTACCATATATACACTTTAAAAATATAGAATTTTATATTTCAAGTCCTCAAGAAACCTGAAGGAAAGGATTACAATAAAAATTTTTATGAGAGTGTGAGGGAGGAAGGGGAGGGTAAGACAATGTAATGGAGAGAAATTATCAGAAAGCAGAATCAGAGATTATTATACACAATTCCTTTCTCAAAAAGGACCTATTAATATTTGCTCCATGGCACCAGTGACTGCTTCTGTCTGCAGTTCTCTTTCTCTCATTTGGCAAGACCTACAAACCTACAAGCATAAAAGTATTTTTAAAAGGGAAAAAAATAAATATATTTGTATTGTAAATTTAATTATCTTGACACCAGAAAAGAGGCATTTTAAAGGGAAATTCTTGTGATCCTTCTCTGTTATCATTAACACACTGAAATGTGTTTGCATCAGGACATAAATAAACATTCTATTAAGTTTATAAATTAAATATCATGTTTTATTAATATTGGTAGAAACTCACAGGTATAGAATAAACAGAAATTTCCCTATTTACTCATTTCATTTCAGTTCATTCATGATTAAAAAAAAGCATTCTGCACCTTAAGAGTCTACATACAAATGGGGAAAAAATGGTACTTCTTTAAGTTTTTAAAAGTCCACCATAGAAGAGGATCTATTTTTGAAAGTACTTCCTGTTGCCATCCATCCATTTGGCATTTGTCTGAGTACTTTGAAAATGTATTAATATAAAATAGAATTTTCACATTTGAACTTAAGAAATCTTTAGACCTCACAAAATTTATTCTAAACTGGTATTATCATTAATAATCAAGGAAGTAACAATTGCCTTTAACTACAGTATATAATATAGCTTAAGAGTCAGCTTATAGCTCACGCCTCCAGACTTACATAATCATCTAAAAACTTTAACATTTATATTCACATGTAACATAGGGATCTTATAGAAAACATACAAAAAGAAATAGCCATTAGTTTCTGCCCAATCATTATCATTTATTTGAAATTTCTCACATCCTACTCTTCTTTTGAAATTCCAGGTCCATATTTCTATTCTTGGACCAACCATTAGTAGCCATTGTTGAATTTCCTCTTTCAACATACATGCAAAAAACAATTCTGCTGACTCTTCCTCCGCATTTACTCCAAATTGATGATTATTCATAACCTATTTCACTTCTAAAAGTTCCTCCTTCGATCATCTTTTATCTGATTTTTTTCACAGTATATTTATTGATGTAACATTGGTTTACATCTTTGTATAGGTTCAGGGTGTTGTAATTTTAATATTTCACAAAAGCATATTTTTATACCAGGCCTACCATGAGTGCTCGAATAACACTCCACCATGCGCATCAGTAGTGAACAGTTAGTTGCTCCTTTCCCCCCTTTTCATTGTCAGCATTTGCTTCTCACAGGTAAGAACCTGTTATTTGGGCCATTCTCACAGGTATGAGGTGGTAGTAACTCATTGTGACTTTGATTTGAATTTCCCTGATGGTGAGGATGAATATATTTTAAATGTAGCTAGTACTGAAATTGGGTTGAAAGTGGCAGAAGACTCCAACCAACCCAACCAACACACTACATTTAAAATGTGGCTTCTATCAGTCAGGTTCCCCCAGATTCGTATTACCCACATGTAGCAGTTACCAGACAAATGCAGTTTAATGACAGAGTTTTATTAACAAGGGAAATTAACCAAGCAAACGAAATGTCCTCAATGCCACAAGTGGCCAGTTACTTCACCCCAAGTACCATTTAGTCCTAAAGTCCCAAACACATGTCCAAAATGGTGCCCCTCCAAACCTGCAGGCACCCTGCAAAGTCCAGTCCTTCTCTAGCATCTTCTCTTTGCTTCTTCTCTCTCCAGTGTTCCAAGCTGTTCTGTTTCTCCAAGACTCTAAACTTTTGCAACAAATGCTGATGCAAACTAGCTTTCCTAATATGTCCCTGTGCTGTGGCGCTGCCACACGCTTCCTTTACCAGGCCCACCTTCAGTGGCATCTGGACAAATTCACCAGCCCTGCCCTCAGCAGCCTCTGGTCATCCCAGGCCCACCATTCTGGCATCTGAGCCCCTACCAGCTACTTCTCTGCTGGCTACTCTCCCACCATGGCTCCTTGCCACCGCCAGCTCACTCTCCAGGGGACTTCTCCTGACAAGGTCACATGTGCTGTGCGCCATTTGCAAACCAAAAAAGTCATTGCAAACCAGATAAGGAAAACCTTTCTTGTTAACCAGTTCCCAGAAAACTAGGGACTGACTTACTACAATGACCTTTTAAGATGGCAGTGGCATGGCTGGCTTTCCTAAATTAGAGATAGTGACCATCTTCCTACACTCCCCATTTCCTCACTTATTTTTAGGCTTTAAAATGTTAATTGTCTCTCAGGTTTGTGTTTGTCTTCTTTAAAATTCAACAGACCCTTGCCTTGTGTCCCTCTCAATACCCCTTTCTTTTGTTAATAAAGTTGCCTCATGGCTCATATTTCCATTTGGCCCCCAGCTGTGGCTGGGTAATTCTCTTCTTGTAAATTCATTTCTCCTACCTTGCATCTGGCGGCCAACACACATGGGCCTATTCTTTCAATCTGATATTCTCTCTTTTCCTCTTCTCACTCCTTTTTATACACACTCTCTTTCTGCTTCTATTTTCTCTCGCATGGGTCTCGCATTTCAGACTCCACGTACCAGGGCATTCAGGTGCCTGTACATTTTCTAACTGCATCACTATCCTGTATCAATACCTGTTCCATAGCTAAAGATTCAAGTAATTTAATGGACTTCTAGTCAAATTATCTATAGAGGAAAAAATATATTTATGATCTGTCTTTAGAGGTTTTTATCAATATCTGACAATATGAACTATTTAATTATATGAATGGTAAGTTTTTAATAAAAGTGAATTTTTACTTTTTTGCTGTGAAATAAATTTTAGTGTGGCAGTTTAAAACAATACAAAGAAGACAAATCCTACTCCAGTTAAACAGGCCCTAAATACAAAGTCTGTACATATATAACAATTGTGTCATAATTAAATGTAAATATGATAATTTGAAAGTGCTTCTACTGCCAGTTTTTTGGGTTTTTTTTTTTTTTTTATCACACCTATTTTAAAAGTTTTACTGCAGGTTTTTTCTTCAAATTCATTAATACAATTTTAAAATTAAAACTATTCTATGTACTATTTTAACATTCTGTATAAATACTATACTTATTAGAACCTAGTAATCATCTCATTACAAAGTTCTTTTCCTCCTTTTCACTAGATTTCTGTCTAAGATACATTAGGAAAATTTTTCCAATCATGCATTCTTAGTAAGTCATCTCCAGTTAATCAAAAGCTCACTGGGATTTGGCTTTGCCTAAGATCAAAGTTGCTAACCATGACTTTACAGTATATTCTTTAAATAGAAGCACTTCTTTTATCAACTTGGTGAAGCTGAAATCAATTACTTTCCTTTCATCAGGAACAGTTTAGATCAGGGGGCTTTTCTATTTTATTTATTTATTTATTTGTTTGTTTGTTTGTTTGTTTGTTTATTTATTTATCGACTAAAGGGCTTGTCTTTTATTCACTGAGTCAGCCTCTTCTTTTTTTAAAACTATTTTATCAAGGCAACTCCTCTGAGATATTTCCAAGATATTTTAATCAAAATCTTTTTTTATTAACAATTGGTAAATATCTCTATACTTCTATTAATCACCCAGCAATTAATAAAGCTCTGTTTAGTTTTACTCTGAAGATAATTTCAACAGCCAATAAAATATGTAGCTAATAAAAGAGTGGATTGGGAAGTTAGTGCAAAATTAATATTCATTCAGCATTTTTAGTTGAGTATTTCAAATACTTTAATGGAAGAAAGGAAATTTCCAGATTGACAGTTAATGCAAGAAATTCATTCATGCTGAAAGATCATTTTTTCCTACTAAGAGTATAAAATACATAATTATGCTGATTTAAGAAAGCAATTGACTTATGAATATGTTTAAAAATAATCAGAAAACAATAAGAAAAATTAAATTTAAATTTTCTCAAGGGAAAATTCACTAGCCAGAAACTCTTTCCTTTGTTAGCACTTGCAGATAATCTCTATCAGTACAAGTTTACAATTTATCTACAAAAAAGCAGTAATCAAGGAATAATTACCAAAACAAAATAGGGCCTTTAAGATATCTTTTTAGTTTGTAAAAAGTGTTCTAATGGTAATTTGGAAAGAATTAAAAATGACAAAAAAGACCACTCTGCCATGATAGCTCATAAATATGTTTGAGAAATCAGTATACTGCTATAACTGACCATTTCTAATTGTTGTCCCTATATATACTAAAATATAGGTACTATTACTATTTTGAGAATGTCTAACTGTCCATCAGTGTTCGAAGAAATAGCTGCTATCTATAAATGTAATTATAGAATTTAAGACCGAATTTTAATTGATAAATTAGCAATTTTAATACAAATAAAATATTTCAATTAATAAAATACTAGAGTGAATTGCATACAATTCTTAAACTAAGATTTTATTAGGAAAGTATATTCATTATGAGACTATCTAATAATAATAGTATATATTTTTTTTCTTTCACAGTTACTGTCCTGGTGTTATTTTCTATATTTAGACATATAAGAAAGTAGTTGATATATTAATATAGTACTTCAATTCTTCAATTTCTATGTGATCTAGGAGCATCATTAATAATTCATTCTTTTCTACATTAAAATCTTGCTTTAAAAATAGATTATAGATTTATAAGTACTAAAACTGCCTACCAAGAGTATGTTCATCCCCTGGTGTGCTCAGTACTTTATGTAGATTATATCTATATCTAAGCCTCAAATAACTGAAAGTTAACAGTTAATAGTAGTTATGTTTCTTCTTATGTTGAGAGAGCTTAATCTTGGGTAGTTTATGCAAATTGTTAAGTGTTAGTTATCTAATATTTGGCAAATTCTCAATATTAACACACAATTATATATTATCTATAAATGTTGAATTCTCCCTTACTAAAACTAAAATATAGACCTACATTGCAATCCAATGGTTATTATTACATGCCCTAACTATGTATAGTTTAGCATAGGGTACATTAAATTGTCAATTTCTTTAGTTGACATATTCAAAATACAGCTGTAAATTCTGGAATGATATATTTGCACTTCATTTATCCTTTGTACGGAACCCAGTTGTTTTCTCCTCAAAAAACACATATCTAGTGGTCATCAAAACATGACTATGTCAGTACTACTATCAAATTCTAATAATTTTAATTTTAGAACATTTCTAGAGAGCAGGTAGCATTACTATCACCCACAATTTATAGACAATGAAGGGATGGAGAGCTTGAAAAAATTACAAAGGTCATATAATGAGCAACCCCTACGATTGAAATTTAAACATAACTCTCTTCTTGATTATACACTTAAGAGAATAATTGTGAAAAATAATAAGTATTTAATAATAGAATTAGTATGATATATGATTTCCTTTTACTGGAATATTTTATTGAAAATTTAAACATTGTATTACATTCTTAACCATAAAATTTAAGAAAATAAATCATACTTCAATGCACTTCATACCTATGCAATGCATTTTTGCTTTGCTTTAATGTATGTAGGAGACGATTAACATAATGAGTGACTCAAAGCTATAAAATGATCCTGCAGGAAAAAAATTATACTTTACAAGACAAAATAGTTGTTTTACTATTAATGCTGATAACACATAATATAAAGAGCTGGGGATAAAGAATAAAAAGGAAAATTAGAATATACAGATGTCTAACATAAAATAAATTATAACATTTGAAAATTGTGGAATGGAAGAATGTTTTTAAGCGTTTATAGCAGGTGATAAACAAGTTTTAGAGGCAAATTTTGGATTTAGTAAGATATTGAACATAAGCAATGCTTGACAAATAATTTAACATATTTCTAGTATTTCAGTAATTGAGTTAAAGTTAGTGTAATGGAAATTTAATATTTATTGAGTAATTTTTTAAGCCAATGAAATGCTAGGTCTTGTGGTAGCAGAACAAATGGGTCAATATGTGAAATTATAAAAGTGAAATTGAGTGGCCCTTAAAGATTATATTAGTGCCAAAATTAATGAAGGATAATTATGAAAATGCCTATATCTCATGAAAAGGTGGAGAGAATGTTGCAGTGAGGAACCTGGTGACCTGCTGTAAATAAATGTTTGCTATGTCAAAGCTTTTTACTAGGTGATGTAGCATTAAGGATGAAAGCTAATGATGCTTTCTACTTTCAAGTTCTTTATACCACATGGAAAGACAAATTAGACCAGCTGGAATTGTACACAAGGACAAATATAATTGGGTGAAATTGAAGCATTTTAGGAAGTGCTAACAAAGCACATTACTTTAGACTGATCGAAACTGCTGGAGTAAAACTACTGATTTTAGAAATGATATTTGAAAGCCAATTTGACAATCACTTTAAGAACCACTCAGATTACTTGCAAGAAAATACAAATTATGGGTATAAATATATAAGAAAGGAATGTAGATGTTGCATATCTTCATTATTACAGCACTCTATAAGAAACATTTCTTTCAATATGTTCATTTAATCTGTCTTCAGTTTTCTCCACAAAACCTCTTCAGTCATTATTTACTTTCTACCATTGTCAATAGTATAGTTAGGAAGGTTTGAAGCTCAAATGAACAGTAAATGGTACTGTTGGGTGTGATTGCTGGCATAAATGAGTAAATGAAAAAAAATTCATAATACTACAACATAACATTTATCTAGTGTTCTGAAGTACAAGAAAGCAAATTTTAAAATACTATACAAACATCTTTTAATCAAACAGAGATAATGTTGAGGGAAAAAAAGCTTTTTTGGTTAATTTATCAAGATTCTATGTATACAAAGGTAACAGGAATTTATTTTTTAAAACATATTTATATAAGTGATACAGGTTAGTGACATAGTTGAAAACTGAATAGGTGCCAAAATGCCCTAGAGGGTGGAGTCTGAAAGAACCGTGAGGGAAAATGGGACTCAGGAAGAGAGGGTGGAGATAAAAGGAAGAAACAAGGAAAGGAAAAGGGTAAGGAAATGAATGAAAATGGTGGACTGAGAGAACAGGCCCATGGGGGCTGCCAGGGGAAGTCCCCTGAAAGAGTAAGCTGAAAGTGGCAAAGAGCCATGGTGACCAGCAGAAAAGTAGCTGGTGTGGAGATGGTGGCACCTTAGCAAAGCAGCATACTGAGCTAGTACCTGGAGCTGGCCATGGATTTGGAAAGCTGATTTGTGCACCAGCAATTGTAGGAAAAGTTTGATGCACCTTGAAGAAGCGGAGCAGTGCAGAACACTGGAGAGAAAAGAAGAAAAGCTGCATTTTAGAAGGTGCCTTCTTTTACTGTGACTTATTGGTTAGCAGCTTTCACCCGTTTACAACCTGATTTCTTAAGTACCATGAGCTAATGGATTGCAACTCCTCTGAAGCTCCTTTTCTGGTATATTTGGAATTGATTACAGGGAGATAAAGGAGAAAATGCTGAGAGAAGTTCTTGGATCAGTGGTTCTCATAGTTTAGTTTGCTTCATAATCACCTGTAGTTTCAGAATATGTATTTCTAATTTTGTTGCGGGTGAGCTAATCTAGGGGCCTTAGAGAACCGCGGGTTCAGAGAACAACACACATGCAGAGACACTTTATCAAAGTCATCTGCTCTCTTGAAGCTAGCAAAACTGTAGAATTTGGATGACGAGATCTTTTTACTGATCATAACAATTTTTTACTTGCATTTAAATTCTGAAGTTCAGAATCTAGGCCACAAGAATCTGATTGAATATATAAGTACCACTTTAAATTCCTGAAAATATTAATAATAAAATAAATATACCAGTCAGCAAAAATAAATGTACTGTCTTTAAAAGTACATGTCACTGCCAAGTAGAATGCTCTCATTTCCATCAGTGAAGGATAAAGATGGCATACATAATTTAAAAACATTACTGATGCTATGTTTTTAAATCTTTCTGTATTTTATTTGAATAGTCAGTTATCTAAATAAAATACAGTTATGCAATTAATATTACTAAAATGCATTCAGTAAGTCTAAAAAGTATAGCAACACATTTTACTTTGTTTTGTATTCCATTAGATCTCTTACAATTATGCAGTACAGGAAGAAATATGGGACAGATGGGAGAAGCCATCTTTATTTGTTTTCTCTCCATTATATTTTATATATTCACAATAAAGCAGGGCTACGATTAATTATAGATTGCTTAACAAACTAAATATCCTTAGCAAATTAAAACAATTCATTTTATCTGTTGAATATGATATAATACAAATTAGACTCTAAATAAATTTAAACTGTAAATATAATAGCATTATATCAGTCTGAAACTGATGCCATCTAATATAATCAGATATTGTCAAAAATGTTTGTTTCTTTAATTTTGAAAGTATTGAATTACTATTCAAAATGTGATAATGCCCAAGGAAATTAATTTAAAACATACATACAATTTTTATTTTATATTGATTGGAAAAATAAGAAATTTTTACAAGTATTGAGTTGTCATAAATGAAAAAGAATATTTTATTGTGTTGAACCACAAGTCTAAGGCTAACTAATTCTCTAAATAAAATACCCTACTGTATTAAATCTTTCATGCTGGTAGAAAAAAGTATGGGAATCAAAGAAGTAAATATTCCTTTCTGATAAGATTTTCTGAATAAATATTTTAACACTTAGAGGTAAGTTTTCAGGGTTTCCAGTTGGTAAATCTAATTTTAAATGCCAAGTTCATGATATTCAAGTTCTTCTGTCTTAAATGTCAAGGCTATTCACCTATATCAAGCACTGGCCTGATAAAAGCAGTCAAAGAAATAGAAAACAGAAATGAAATTGAATATGACATATGGAAGAACAGAGCAGAGTATTATGAAAGTTCACATTCCTCATTGAAGAAGAAGCAGTTCTGAATTAAGTCTGAAAGTGATTCAGACTGATTATAAATTTGAAATTCATCAGCAATAAAATTATGAACTTATAATAATGATGTAAAAAAAGAAATGCAATTTTTTTTTCATTGTGTAAACAAAAGTTACAATGAATGACTTGGAAGGAAAGAAAGTTTTTGTCTGTCTTTTGTGATTTTACTTGTATTTTCTATTCTTTCTTTAAATAGAGTAAACATTATCCTTGTTTTATCAGTTTTTTTAGAGACGAGTATCTACTTGTGTTATTGCTGACTGGTAATATATTTCCCTTTGATAGAAAAAGATCAGAGAATACTTACCCTTGCATAGCAACATTCAAAGTGTTTATACATTTAAAATCATATCAATTATAACCTGGGTGTTTTGTACACATAAGCTATATTTTAGGTTTTAGGTTGCAGTTAATTTTTGATATATATTTCTGTATTTTTTGTTGACAGTGTAACATGAGAAAACTCTGAGATGAAAAACTTGTAATACTGATTTAATTTACTCTATGGACATATGCATGATAAAATGAGAAAGAAATAGAAAAATAAATTCATTGATTTCAGAACATGAACCCTCAGACACACTTCTCTATGTTTAATATATTACACTATATATTGAGAATGTATACTATTCTTGCTTTGCAAAAAGCATCCTTGAGTCAACCCTACAGTATCCCAGTCAACTCTAGTTAGTATATTAAATATATTCATAACATCACATTTCTTAAAACGTGCCAAGATACTACAAATAAAAATACTTCAGATGGTGTACCTATGATAAAGTAAATACCTGTATTTTTAATTGAGACAAGTTACTTAAAGCACTTTTCTCTCATTGCTTTTGTTAGGTATGACTCATGGATGCTTCCGAAAAATATTTGACAATATCATACTATTTTGGAGGTTTATTGGAAAGAATGAATAAAGGGTGAAGGGGAATCTTTTTTGAGATGATATCTTTGAGGCATGTTATTAGACACAAACATGATGTTAATGACTGTGTAGGCGGTGAAATTTTTGAATATTTATGTTATTCCATAAAAATAGAAAAATCAATGAATTAATTCATTACAACAAAAACAAACAAAATATGATTATATAATAGATAGAAATATTTGATTATTCAATGTCCATTTGTGATAAAACCCCCAAAACTGGGGATACATGGAATAATTTTCAATATAAGAAAAGCCATAATAACAAAATTTTCATCCCAGTTCTTGATTTCTGAAAAATCATTTCTGAGTATAGTTATAGTTGACAGTTTATATTCCCTGTTGCCTTCTCTTTCCATTCTTCTACTGGAGTCCCAAGCATCTGTAAGTTAGATTTATTTGGTATTATGACAGAGAGCACTGAGACTCTATTAACCTCTTCTCCCCAACCCAGTTTTGCTTCCCTGTGGATTGTTCCTGTTGCTTTGTCTTCAACTTTATTAATATTTTCATCTGTATTCCTTACTAATCTATTTATTTCCTTCAAATGTATTTTTCATCCCCATATTTTTTTTTATTTTTTACATTCTTGCTTTTTACATTCTTTTTTACATTCTTGCTATGTCTGCATGGAATAAAAGTTGGATATAGTTATAATACTGGTTTAAATTCCTTATCTCCATTTTTTTTATATTCTTCACTATAAATATATCATTTTTATTTAGTAATTTTTGTTTACTCATTACTAGGAGTATATTTTTTTCACATGTACATCAAAATGATTGTTAATTCTGGAGCAGTTTAGTTTTCCTACAAGGATATGATACTTCAGGATTTCTAATGAATATCCTGCTGTCCAACAACGTCACTTGATCTGATGAGCTCGGAAAACTCATTAGCTTACACCTCCTTAGTCACACATTCATGTTTACAAGGATTTGCATCATACTCACATTTCTTATTTCTTACCTCTAAGCAAAGATTCAAATCCCCTCAGTGTAAACTTTTGCAACTCCGTGAACATTCCTCATATATCAAGAATTCTTTCACACAACTTCCATTCACCTGCACTTTTGAAAACAAATACCTGTGTCAGCTTAATACAGCTACACAGATCCATCTGTGATCCAGAAATCATGTTGTGATTCATCACACTGTGCTTATATTATACAATGACTGAACACTATTGTCCATATATTCTGCTCAATTTCTACTTTTTTATGATAAATTATAGATCGGTCCCTTTAATTTAACCATAATTGGAACAAATATCCATAGATCTTACTGCGCTATTATAATATGTAGCCAGAGCTAAGAACTAATCTATAGAGTACAATAGCTTTCAAAATAGAGATCTCTATATATTTTTTTTAAATATGAGACTCATTAACATTATGTTATCCTACCAACTTCTACCCAAGTTCATCTTACTTCAATAGAAGATTATGGTTTATCTTATTTTTTTTCAAAAATGATTAACATTTTATTCTTTTAAATGTTTGGCTTCTTCTTACATTTTAATCATGAGAGAAACATTGGCATTTACTGAAAGCATTCTAAAAATACACACGTTCAGGCCATATCCCAGATCTGCTGAGTTGCAGTCTGAAAAATTCATCATATTTACAGGTTGTGTCGAAGCATCATATATTTTTAGAAAACCTGAAAAGTGAACAAATTACAAAACTAATGAAATTCAAAAAGTTTAAGATTGACAAGTGAATAATCAGGAAAACTATTCAGAATTTTCAAAAATTATCTAGAGGATAAATTATTTTGTTTTCACTAGCATTAGCTATATATATATATATATATATATATATATATATATATAATCTTCTCTCTCTATATATATATGATACTGTTCTTACATATTTGTGCATTATCGTATACACAATCTCCCCTGCCTGTGGTAAAGTGGCAATCAAAGTAAATATAGTATTTTGGAAAGTGAATTCATACTCTTGCATTTTATTCGTTCAGCACAGTTCCAGCATATAGATCAACAGCAACATGGTGTCCTTTTCTAATATTAGTTTATTCTGTCATTTAGTTCCATTTAGTGTCAGGTTGTGTTACAATTGTTGAAGTACACATAAACCAGTTCAGGTAAAGATTGGTTATACTTTGGAAATAATTGACAGACTAATAAACCTTTTACTACTCTACTTTGCTGGAAGTCAAGACACATCAATAGTTATGTCATTTCTCCTGTAGTAGTTCTGAAATTTTTATGGAATGCTATAAATTTATAGATGGTTTATCATATTTATCGAGTGAAAAGTAAAATACTTTTGAGAGGGATATAAATGTATTACTTTAAAAAGTGAACATTTTTTTCCTGTTTAGTTGTTCCTTCAAACATTGCCTAAATACCTTCAAATACAGGGCTACATAAGAAGATAATAAGATACCATTACATAACAACAACAACCACAAAAAAATTATTTGGCAGGGGATATAGATTTTAAACACAAGAAAGGTCTATATAAAGTGAGAGTCTTTAAAGAATCCTACCTGGTATAAATTAAAAATAGACATTATTTTTTCAGTTTTAAAATCAAAAGAAAATTCATGAAGAACAGATGGAAGGTGGTTTTTTTGCTAATGATACTGTATTAAAATTTTTGGTGGAAAATAACACATAGGATGAGTCTAATGGCAGCAAACAACAGACATCATTTATGTTGTTGTATATATAAGAAAGTGAAGGAAAAGGTGTAAAAAGATTTTGAATGCAGTCAAAACTAAGGAGTTTCTCTGCATCATGGTTGGAAAGTGTTCAACCAACTGAAAAAATAAGAAATAAGTCTCATTAAGAATTATATGCTATGATTTAAAGAAATTTAGTAAATTACTAGGATGTTGCAATAATTTTGTTAAGTTAGAAAGAAGGCATCCTATGTGAGATGATAGTACATTAGATCCCTGGACTCAATTATAATGAGTATGAAGAGTATGTGGCTGTTTTCTTATATCAACAAGCAATTCTCAAAACATCAGCTTGGTTTTGTCTATTTAAAAACAGTCTCAGATCCGCAGATTAAGAATTTATTTCTCAAGACAGACCATCATATCAGAAACTGGACATAAGTTTGAGGCAAAATCCAAGAAGCTATGCAGTCTTCTAACCAACAGTAGCTCTCCTCAGTCTTGAAATGGTATTCCCAAGTTCAGGTTATCTATTCATTTGAAAGACAGGCTATAAGTTAGGTTCAGTTAATCTGCTAGACAAGAATAGAGAATTCAGTTTTCACCATATGACTTTTCTGTCTCTTTGTCATTACATTTTAGGTACAGACAATGTCACATCCTGGTATAAGAACAGTTGCAGTTTTACTTATTCTCTTTCACAATGAGGAAAGAAAAACTAGTGTTTTAAAGCATAGAATATGCTCATGATGAAGTTGATATCACAGACTATGAAACATTTGAATATAAGAATTCAAATATTTTATTTAATTTTTCAATGTAGATTTGCAAGAAAATGAATATATATCTACTACATGATTATATATATATATATATACTTATATATATAAAACCCTAAAACACACATCTATGTGTGTATGTGTGTATATATATATATATATATATATATAACCATTTCCCTCTAAGATTAATGCTGTGTTGTAAATCAACATTACCTCAATAAATATAACAGCAAAATAATACCACAAAATTCTTTTGTATTCACACATTTGAAAGAAAACACATTGAATTAAAAAGTATCCATTATTTATTTGAAATTCAAATTTGTGGACTTTCTGTATTTTATCTGGAGACTATACCTATTTTCATGTTTGCTTTGAACTGAGAGGGCTTATCCAACCAAAATAATTAATATAAACAAAGAATCTTTCTCTGTTTAAAAAAAAGAAAAAGGACAATAACATCAACTCTGCAAAATAAAGAAATTTCCAGAGAAGTAAAGAGAAATTTTATAATGGAGGTTGACAAAAGTATAAAAGTATTTAAGACTTTCAAATATCATTGTTTTATGTTAATTTCATTTCATTTGTCTCAATATCAAGATAGTTTGCAGTATAAAGTACCAATCTGCTATAAAGGTGCAAAGTGATGTTCAGATAGTCTAAATAAAGAGGCTCCTCTTTCTTTCTGAACCCGTAACGCCTTTTAAAATAAATTTAAGTTGGTATACTTAAAATAGGTTACTAATTACATACTAAATATAATGACTTTGGCATAATTCTGGCATATCAGTTCATAAAATTGGGTCCCTTGATAATTTGATTCATGTAAATTTGTTCTCCTTATATTTATGATTTATAGCAAGCTGACTTTTAAAATTATTAGATGGAATTGATTGATATAATTAGTCCATGAAAATGAATGAAATCTTCTGACATATAAGGCAGTAAGTCATTTAAATGAGGTGCCTAATTTGTTAGCTTCCAGAGTCAGATCAATTTTAGATAAGTAATTTATACCACTGAATTGTATTCCAATTTATGAGGACAAAAATATTAGCCACTGTACAGGGTGTTGAGAGATTGCCAAAGAATCATGGATTTTAGTGTTGAGAAGGTTAAGTGTATAAATGCTTAATGACCTCAACCAACAAGCCAAGACTTTTTGCTGCTATAAATTATATAGTCCAAAGTAATGACAATTGCTAATTTATGAACTATTAAACTATACCAGCAGGGTTACGTATTACCAGGTATATTCCTCTAATGGAGGAACTTTTTTACAAGCCAATAATTTAGTTGGAATTAATTTCTAATAACACATTCTAATAGAATTTGTACCAAGAATTTGACTGCTATTTTCTTTGGTAATAAATGGAATGTAGTTTATAACTGAACTACAAGAATTCATTTAAAGCTGCTTAACTCTTCACTTGAGGATGTGAAGAAATGATATTTGTACAAAAAATAAAGATATTCCAAGGGAGGATGATTTGTCACCTAGTCAAGACACTGTTCCGAGATGTACAACAGAGTAGAGCAGTTTCTCTTATTTGTTCATCAAGAGAGAAGTTAAAATCTAATTTGATATTCAATACCTTACTCAGTTGGTATTAAGGCATTGTTAAGCCTATGAAACTAAGTGATAATTGCAAGTAGCTGCAAACTGTATCACCAGAGAATCAGCAGCAAAGCCCATGATTGTCTGAGTCTATGACAAGAATTGCAGATTCATATCTCAACACTCATTCATGCATGCATGCTGGTAAATGCCTGCTGTCATCTTTTGCCTAGAACAACAATAAAATTTTTAAATGTGCAAATGTGGTATTGTCTAAGAATTCTAGGTTTACATATTACCGCACATATATCATTTGCATTTTAAAATAATCTTTCAATGCCAAATAATCTCTCAAACCATCCATTGTTAATAGACTGCTTCCTTCTTTAATATAGATTTAAGTTTTTGGACATATACTTAAATGGTTTCTAGTTTACAACAGAAAAAAAGTGACTTTGTATTTCATTTTCTTCTGAGTTTGACTTTAATAAGAACACCTGAAGTTAAATACTATTCATGTTGCACTTCAATTTTGTAATTTATTTTATATTAAACATTATCAGGAAAATTTTGCAAAAGGATGTAGTATCACACAATATCTTATCAGTAATAGAACCCTGTGAGTTTTTCTTTATTTTTCTTTTTAAATTTGATTGCACATGTATATGTATATACATATACAGCTAGTCGTAGTATTTTAAATACAAAAATTGAGTACTTCAATGTTATATCTTTTAACTGAAACAAGATATTTGCAGGTTCAGATACCCAGAGGACATATTTAGGATAGATGCATAAGAATGTTGAAGGAATTAAAAAATTGTCTTATTTTAAATTTTATAGGGAAAAGTGAGGTAGTAGGAAAACTCAAAATAAATTTAAGAAAATTTAAAAATTGTCACTATATACATTTCATAAGCAACCTGGTAAATGTATTTTTGTCCTTTGGACTTGATAGTATGTAAGCTATTTCCAGAATTTGATGCATATAAATGCCAAGATGATTCTTGAGTTTGAGATTGATCTTCAAAAACATTTTGCTTTCTCTTTTCTATGTTTCCTAGAGAATTACACTGACAGACTCCACAAAACTTGAATGTATTTGCATAAAGAAGTGTCAGAAAATTTTGAAAGGTATACATTTAAGAATAATATTGGATATTGGCTTAATAATAAGAAAATAAGTTAGTTTACACCAAAATCATGCTGTTTCAGTTTCCTGTTTAATTCCCTTATATGCAAACCATAACTTAGATATCTATTTTTAAAAAGTATATGCCCATATTCATATTATATACCTTTGCTAGAGATATAGTACTTCACTCATTCCTAATAATTATCTTAATTAATTGAAATATTATTTTATTGCTATTAAATGTGATATATTCAACTTTAAGTTATTGCTTCACAATGAATTCAAAAAAAAGGAAATAAATTCCTGAATAATCCTCACTTATTATAGGGAATATCAGTTATAATAATATTAGGAAATAAATTTTAATTTAAATTTAGCAACAGGCCACCAGAAACAGAATTGCAAAATTGTATTTGTGGAGATCATGATCTGTCGACAACCATAAATGACCTTGAAAACTAAATACATCATCAAACCACACAAATACTATTGGATTTCTGTCAAGAACATAACATGTTTAAAGAAAAATACTAGAAGATCATGGGAAGTTACAGAGTAGACTGTAAGAACAATTAGATTTATAACATCATAGATCTGTGTGAGCATTAACAAGTCTAAGTGGTTTATAGCAAGTATCATAACCACTTCCCAGGGCATTTAAATAAAGAATATGTAACAAAGACATATTTTCCCTAAGGAAAGGCATGAGTAGAATAAGAAAAAAAAAGATTTCAAGACAAAGAATAAATGTCATTTAATCTCTCAAATGCATTCTGCCTTATTTCATTTTTTATTGTGCCACCTAATGATTATCTTGTGGAAGTTCCTTGGACAACCTTGAATTATAACTTTATAGATTCACTTTGCTTTTTTAAGAAAATAACATTTACTTTTACAATACTGGAGAAGAGGTTTGTTATATAATTGATTTTTTTATTATATGATTGCTATAAACAGTGCTAAATTTTGTAGCACTGAGTTAATTTTTATAACTGTACAAAAAAGATTAATAAAGATTGTTCATTAGATCTGGGGTGGGTATTGTTTATGAAAGATATTTGTGTATGAGTGAGAAGTATAGGACAGAGGGAACTGAAAACCCAAATTGGTATAAGACAAATAGTATTTTTCACATCACTTGATATTTATAAAAAGTTCTAATGGAAGTACACTATGAACAGTTAACCCATATGAATATGTTTTGTGGGGAGAGGTGAAGAAATGAGAAAATAAACTATAGGTATAATGTTATAATACATGCAATGATTTTAAGAAGTGCTGTTGACTAGGCCTGAAATTTCACTTGCTTCCATGTTTCCAGTTAGGGTGGGCCACAGTGTAGAGTCTTGGAGATCTAGAGGGAGGTGGGCAAGCAGCAGACATATTTCAATTTACAAAAATTATTACCTCTTTGTTCACTCACAGTATTGATGTGAAGCAATAGATGGACCTCTATCTGCTCCATTTTCCCTGGAATTTCCCTCCTTCAGCATCTTTGTGCCCTGGCATGCATATGTTCAGTTGTGTGATGAAGGACTATGGCTTCTATAGGATACAGTCATGACCAAATAATTCAGAAGCAACAGGAACTAAAATGGGTTTCTAGTCATTCTTTGAGAATCTGGGTGATTCTTGTAGAATTCCAACCTGTGTTCAATCTTTCCTACTTTACAACTGTCTTTCCTAGCTAAGTACATTTTCCATGAATGTAAAATTCTAGCATCAGATGTGGAAATAGCTTGATAGGTATGGTTATCCAGCTACCATGTTTCTGTGGTGGTATTTGACCAGTCCCTGCAACAGATTCCTTGTGTGGACACAGACACAGACACAATTCTCTGCCTCTCTGCTTACATGTTAACTGAAGCAATGACTAATATTTTTGTCAATATTATGGCAGAGATGAAAAATTAGCTATAGGATATAGAGTAGATAATGAGAATTCTGTAGAAGCAAAAACTTACAGCCCGAGGTGATGGTGAGAAATTTGAGTCCACAGAAATCCACAAGGTGTTTTGTTTTTGTTTTTTTGGCTTGCAAAATAGTCTTATCTAAATCCAAGAAGGCAAAATAATTCAAGCAGAAATATGATATACATCCCTCACTATACAAGTTCTTCACTTATTTTTCCTGCCTCTATCAGACTCATTTAAAAGCCAACTTTCACTGAACTTTCTAAAAAAATCTTTGTTAATTCCAAAATCAATGTCAATTACATGCTTAAAATTACTTATTTTTCCAATGCAATATAGTACAAGCATTGTAATTAGTAATCCATCATTTATTAATAAGTAGACAACATTTGAATACTTAATAAGTTGAGAAAATGTGGCAGATTTGGGGCAAGAGTGATGCAAAGATAGGCATGTATTTTAGCCTTTAGATTGTTGTTGTCTATGATATTGATTATATTTCTTGATAAAGAAAAATACTGTGATACATATTTGTCTTTTCTTATAAAGTAGTTTAGTTATCATCTTTCTCAATAAATAAATAATATCCTCCCTTCTGGTTTGTTCAAAGAATATAGATAAGCTATCTATTATTAAACCTTTTTTTTCTACTCCTTTTTGCTGTTCAAATACTTAGCTCTTATAAGAGTGATCCTTGATCTTCATGCTGCCATTTGTAGATGCCTTTTGTAAATGGAAAGGCTAAGAGAAATGCAAATTAAAAGTTAGTGATTTACTTTTCCCTGTTGAAAATAAAACATCTTTTAGAGTACTTAGCATTACTGTAGTAAACCATGTTGTCTCATCTCTTTGAAATGCATACAAATCCTTTCAAAAGCTAAGATCTTTACTGAGTTCTCTTTCTACAGTTGAGAACTTGGGAGTCATCTCTGATGTGCCAGCATCAAGGGGGAAGCACCACAATCTCCTAATTTCTATGAGTAGATAGGAGACTGATTTAGTTGTGTGTCTTCAATTAGAAAACGATTTCCTGTTAGTAAGAAATCAGAAGTTTGTTTGTCCTTCAGATAAAGTCAACTAAACAATACAGACATTCATTCTCATTGCCAGGTGAAATTAGGATAAACTATGTGTGACAAATGATGCTGTCAAGTCCTCTTACTTGAGAGCTAGTTACAACTGATCTTGAAATCACGTAAGTAGTGGACTGAATCTACTTGTCTATCTAAAAGCTTTAGATTTCTTGCAGTTGTGCAGTTTTGTAGCAAATGTATTGTGATATTGATCACATTGAAGTTAAGATTTACTCAACAACTAAACTTTTCTTTCTGGAATACTCTTAAAAAGAGATTTTCTGTATTCAGAGATCTGGTTTAAATAACATTTCCTCAAATTAAACTCATGAACTTATTTCCTGGGGACATATTAGTTCTTCTATTTCATTTAAAATCAATTTTTTCTCATTTTTAAATGAACTGTTAAATTTCACCTTACATGACTTTTGCTATGAGCTTAAAGTTATTTTCATCTGAAAATGTTTGCCTCTTCTAAATATATAGTACAATGAGCTTATGATCTTCGATCCTCTTTTTAAGGAAATAGATACCATCTGTTCATGACTTTAACCCAAAACTAGCTTTTGGGAAGCCTCTCAATTACAAACTCATATTTTTTTTTTTTGAGGTGTGATTGACATTTGAGATACTATACACTTTTAATGAATACACAATGAAAGTTTTGGTATATGTTTACATCCTTGAAACCATCTCCACCATCAAGTCTATAGACAAACTCATCACCTCTCAAAGTTTCTTCCCATTCATTTTATTTTATTCTTATTGTCATTATTAGTATTATTATTAATTTATGTATATCTTAAGAACTCTCTTCTTAACAATTTTTAAGTATACCATATGTTATTGTTAGAGATTTTATGCTCTTCAGTAGATCTCCAGAATTTAACTTGCATAGTGGAATCTAATTTTTGACTATCATCTGATAATTATTTTTCCTACCCCCAGTTTCTGACAACCATAATTCTACTTATTAATCCTATAAACTTGACATATTTTAAATATTCATATAAAGGTTATCAAACACTATTTGTCTTTCTAGTGTCTGACATACTTCACTTAGCATAATGTATGCCAGACCCATCTATTGCTGTCACAAATGTCAGCGCTTCCTTATTTTTTAAAACTGAATAATATTCCACATATATATATTATAATTTCTACCCAGTCCACTAATGGAAATCTAGATTGGTTCCTTGTCTTTCCACTTGTGAATAATGTCACAATAAAACTTCAGTGCAAACATACCCTTAAGATCCTAATCTTATTTCTGGATACACAAATAGAAATGGAAATGCTGAGTCATATGGTAGTTATGCATTTTATTTTTTAAGGCACCTCCATACTGTTTTCCCCAGTGCTTAGATCAATTTGAATTATTACCAATATTACATATGGGTTTCACTTTTTCACCAACATTTGTTAAAAAAAAAAAACTGCCATCTAATTATTGTGAATAACATAGTGGTTTTGATTTATGATTTCTTGATGATCAGTAAAATTCAGCACATTTTCATATATCTGTTGACCATTTGCACTTCTTCAGAAAGTGTATATTCTGGTCTTTTACCCATTACTAAGCTATTTTTGTTCTGCTATCAAAATACATGCATTTCATGTATGTGTGTATATATATATAATTCATATATTGCATATATATATATAATTCATATATTGCATATATATATATATAATTGGTCTCTATCTGACATATGGCTTGAAAATATTTTCTTCACTCCATAGATTGCCTTTTCATGAAAATGATTTCTTTTGACTTGCAAAAGCTTGTTAGTTTGATGTAATTTTACTTTTTGTTTCATTTTTGTTGCCTGTGCATTTTGGCATAAAATACAAAAAAGTCATTGATCAAAATCAAGACCAATATCAAGACACTTGTTATAGCATATGTTTTAATCTAGTAGCTTTATGGATTCAGATATTAAATTGTCTTTCATCAATTTGAGTTACTTCCCATGTACTGCCAAGTATAAGAAACCAGACTGCAAAATCTACAAACTGTGATTTCAATTATATTATTTCTGGAAAACACAAAACTGTGGATTCAGTAAAAATGTTGGTGGTTGCCAGGGGTTAGCTTATGAGGAGAAAAATAAGTAGAGTATATGAGATTTTTCAGGGCAGTGAGAATACTTTAAAATGCGCTTGATTATGTTAAGCTAGTGTAGCTTCATCAATTGTGATGCATATACCACTCCAGAATGCTGATTAAGGGAGAAAAAATGCATATGCTCAGGGCAAAATGTGTATGAGAAATCTCCATATCTTCCTCTCAGTGGACCTAAAATATTTAAAACTTTTCATTTAAAAAAGCTATTATTTAAAAAAAAAAAAACTTCCTAAAACCTACTTCTCTAAAATAAAATTTTCTAATTAGGATTTATTTGGAACCTTATATGTTCTCTCAGTCTTTCACAAATATTTTTAATTTCTTCATAAGGACTCTAATGAATGGGGTAAGCAAGTAGGATTTGTCAGACTCAAATTTTTAAGAAAAAACATACCCAAACCTCTTCCTTTCTCTTTTCATTTTTGATAGGTAGTAGTAAACAATGAAATAGGTACTGAATTAGTTTAAAGAGCTAGTACAATAAAACCTGATGATGTTTTGATATAAAAACAAGTATTTGATTTACCTTTAGATTTAGAATTTCATGAAAGGAAGATTATATATTTGTCTACTTTTAAATGTTTCACCAGAAAAAGACCTCATTCACATTTTGTCTGTACCATGCTCCTTATATTATCAGATAATTGTTAAAAGTTTTGCATTTCTAAATATTTGATTACATTTGAGAAAATATTTTACAATGCTAGGAAAATTAATAAGTGGAAAAGCATTTATGAAAGTTCTCATAGCTTTAGAAGTAGCTTTACATTGCTAAAAAAAATACCCTGATATTGACTGAATCATTAAAGCATTAATGATTTGCTAATGTGATCCTCTTATTGTAATATCTGCATATTCATTAAGATTCAGTGGACTACTCATTGGTAGTCATTTGTTCAATTGGTGAAATGCATTAACTATTCCTTTATATTAATCTGTTTTTTAATTTACTATAAGCAAACAGTAAGCTTACTAAGTTCCATAAGACTTAAGACTGTAGTCTCATAGTGTATCAAGGGCTAGTATTTTGAAGATGTAAAGTCTTTAAAAAAGAAAATAAGAAAATTTTAATAAATATTCAGAATAAAATATATTCTAAAAGTAAAGTAAAATCATAGTATAATTTACTTTCAAATATTTTTTTCTTAAAAGAATTCTACAGGCCTTATATTATTTGTTTTTTATGATACATAAATACACTGGATTAAATACTTTCTAGAATTTAAGCACATCTATATTGATAACCACTAGAAGGGACAAGATCCGCTTCTAAGATTGGGATCAAAGTAATTTGGAAAAAAATATTAAATTGAATCTAAATTAATATTTTAAAAATAATAATTATATTCTCTGATATTAGCCATTTAACAATTGCGCATAAACTGAGTTGTTTCCCTATAGGTTGACCTGTGATTTAGTATTTTTCATGACTTTGTTTTCAAACTGTGAATTACTAAATTTTCATGACTTTAAGTTCTAAATCTGTGATTTAATACAAATTTAGTGTGATTTAGTACAAAAATATTCATGGTCTGTACTGTACACCCCACTTCAAAGTCTGTAGAATTCCAAAACTTTCAATCATGGTTAAGTACTGCACCCAACTTTTCCCAAATTCTGACTGTAGTCAATCACTTCTATAGTCATTTGTATATGTTATATTTTGTTTATTAAAATATGGTGAGGCAAGAACTGTAACAGTACATTTTATAGGAGAAAACTGACAAAGAATTTACCAAAAATAATTTTTTAAGTAATAGTTACCTAACCAAAGATTTATAAGTACAGCATCTTGTAGTCTTTTCACTTTTGTGTAGTTCAGTGGTTCTATTTCTTGTTTTTTTTTTAAAAATCATACCAAATTTCTGATAAGTAAGCTACTATAGAAGAAATTTTAAATATATGGAAGTAAAAATGCTTTTAGACAAGCATTTTGTCAATCTGTGTTATAACTTTGAATTCTTTGGAAATACACATTTTTTCCTGAATTGGTCTTCCATTTCATAACTTCTAATTATCACAGACTACATCCATTTACTTCTAAGTGAAGTCTACCCCAGTTTGAATTTTCAGTAGTCAATTCTTAAATAAGAAAATATAATTTTCTTTCACTGTTTGTAAACACAGGTGGTTTACAAGTCTGATATTTTCTAGTTTTCCTTACTTCAGCCCTTAAATTTTTCTCATCTTTGATTTCAGTGGCATAATTTTCAATCTCTTTCTCCTAATGTAGTGATTTTTAATAATCAAGTCTTAGCTTACTTTGTTTTCTTTGTTGCAGTTTTGCCGTGACTCACTAGTGGCCCAAAAACTGCTCCAATTTTCAGATCCTCAGAACACTACCTTGTCAATTGTGGGTTTTAAAAAGTTCTAAATTCCAAAAAGAACTGTATTGGTCAACCATTGATTTATATGCTAGTGTAAGTTGAACTATACTGACTCATGGTGCAATTACATGTCAAGCTCTCTAAATATCATATTAATATAAATATAGCCTGATATGTGTGGAATTCATACTGTCAAGTTAGTAGAATGACAGGTGGGTAGAGGCAGATAGTTATAATGGCTAATCTGATATATTATATGAAAGAAGTATGTCATTGATTGCATAATTGTTTGAGCAATTACATAAATGACTTAATTCAATTTAAATTCTGACAACTCATTTAGCTTCACACAAATTCTCCCAAATATAAATGAAGTATGAAATGATATATATCATATGTTTCAAATAGCTTTTTGAAAAGGACAATGTGTAGTGAAAAAGCTGGGTTCAGGCGGTTTGCATCTAGTGACTTCTTTGTCACTTGATTTTTTTTTTAATATATAAACAATTTTATTTTATTCTTTGGGTTACAGCCTCTCTGTTATATATTTTCCCCCTCCCTTCTCCCTCCGGTGCTCCCTCCATTCTCTCACACCCCATTCTTTGTTTTTTATTAGCTGTGCTGAGTCCATTAGTCTCTTTCCTATGTTAGTGTCTTTTCTCTGGGTGAGGGACTGCATTGTTGGGTCCAGGCGTACCTTGCTGTTAGATTTTCAGTCTTTAAGTTTGCGTTGGGTGGCCAGTTTATATTCGTTTGTGATCTGTCCATGTTTTTTTGCTGCAGGCCATCCTCTCCAACCCAATCCCATCTCCATTGCTTTGCTGCTTTTCCTTATGGCTCTGGTGTTGGGCTTTGGGGGTCATGCCTCCTGCCAGTGTTGGTCAAGAAATTTCTCTGAGTTCAGGCTTTGAGACTAGGTCTTGCTATATTTGCCCGTGCAACCGCAGGCTCTCGTTGCCCAGGGTACTACAGACTCAGGCAATTCCCAACCTCAGCTTCCCAGGTAGCTGGGATTACAGTCCCGCGGCATCACACCCAGCTATTGCTTGGAACTAGGTCCCAGGTGGGACTCGAATCGCGATCCCTAGCCCCAGCCGCTTCATAGGTTGAAGCTTTCAGGCACAAGCTACCATGCCCGACCTATGAGTTCAGGCTTCTGCGAGTAGCCTTTGAAGGTTATCTCCTCTCCTTCCTTTTGCAGTTTTGGTGTGGGGCCCATTATCCCCTCTTTGGTCATCCTCTCCTCTCCCTTGATGAGGCGAGGGTGTGTTGCTCTCCTTGAATATATCTCCAAATTAAAGTCCCGGGTTTTGGCCCAGACAGTGTAGAAGTGCGCCTGGTGACATCGTGTCTCTATGGTTGTTTTTCTGGTCTTACTTTTATACTGGTTCACTTGGTTGTTCATCTGCTGTGTCCAGCTCCGGTCTGTGGGCTGGACTTT